>VZSE01027393.1:110617-336863 GCA_013398275.1 Promerops cafer
CCTGCCCGCCCCGCCGCACCCGGAGCCCCCTCGCGCGGAATTGCGGCCGGGGGACAGGAGGGCGCCTCATTTCTGGCAGCTCGAAACGTGTCCATCCCCCCGTCCCACCCCGATCTCCTGCTCAGCACTGAGGGTGCCAAGTATTTCACATTAAAGGCAGTTTACGCTCTCTGGTCCACTGAAAGTCTAAAAAGTTGTGTATCAGTTTCCTCGTGTTAGGGGACAAATAAAAAGTAAAGTAAACGAATTCGTTTTGTGCTCAACACAGGACCTTCATCTTCTGAAACGGGAACTGAAATTTGGCCAGTCAGCATCGAGTTGCTGATGAAAATACTGGTCACCTCGTCCTTTTTGTCTCCTTAAGAAAAATAAAGTTATAAGACGTGGTTTGTACGTATGATAAACATATTTATGAAAGTGACCACTAAATTATCCAGAAATCCTGTCCTTAAGGCTAAAATCCTGTAAGGAAAGAGATAAACATAATTGTATAATTGCATAATTAAAGCCTTTACCATAATACCTATTCTCATCTAAAGGTTGGACATTATGTGCAATACTTAAGTACTGTGAGAAGACTAGAGTAATTATAGTTGTTGACATTGTGTTGTGAAATGTACAAAAGGAATTGTTAATATCATTTAAAAAAAAAAAAACTTGATTGCAAGCACTTTTTTAGAGCTTTATGAACAGGATCATTGCAGGCATGCTAGGAACTGAGACTGTCTGTGTATGGACAGGAGGAGAACTTGGGCTGCAGTTGGGAGTATTCTAGTTTCCTGAGCTGCTAATAAAGGAAGGAAAGACTTGAACTTGTGCAGTTTATTTTTGTCTGTTTATTTTCCATTAATAACATTTGAATCCCGTAGCTAAAATCAGCTACAATGAACAAAAAGTTTCGAAAAATAATCTGGAAAGGAGCATACCACCCCTCAAAAAACCAACAGTATGAATGGCAATACCTATTATATCAAATAATCTATCCACAGAGGACTGCTGTCTGAAGCACAGGTTAATAGAAGTCAGGTTTCTTTGTCTCCTTTTCTTATGAAATGATTTGCTTTTATGTGAGAAGTGTTAAGAACTTTTCTCTGTTTTAAACTGTAACCATTAAATCAGAAGACACAGACCTGGAAATATCAGTAATGTAACACTTTAGCATTCTTTCATTCTTTTGGATGTTATTGTTATTATTTATGTATCATCCATTTCCAGGGCAAGTCTTCCAGATTCAGGAGGGAATACTTTATCACATGTTTGTAAAGCAGCCAGGTCTCTACAGTCTCTGGGCAGATTCTGGCACTGTACTCGTGAGGAACTGTAAGTAGTTCACTGGTAGAAACAGCAAACACTCTTCTTCCTGAAACAAAGTGAGCAGCGTGGAGTCATTTTTGTGACATTGCATAAGCTAAGTAGTACTTGAGCTATATATCTGAGTCCAGGGGCATTTTTAGGAGCAAACATGGCGACTGCCAGGGCAGCTAGTGGAAGTCACAGTTGCATTAATTTAGGTAGCAGCATCAGTCGTCTCTTGTGCACATATGTCAAAGGAGGCTGTGCCCAGCCCTCTCACAGTCACAGTGTCTGTCCTGGCAGCAGGTTGCACTACAGGCTTTGGAAGACCAAGGACCCACGAGGGGCCCACTAAGCCTGTTGGAGAGGAGAACAGACACTGAGCCATGACTCTTGGGCATGCAAGCAAAGGAAGCTTGGGTACTGATGCCCCGGTCAAACTCTTCCAGGAGGGCCCACAATTACAGGGTAAAAAATGTTGAAATTAGGATGAAATTGGATATAAAATCTTTTGTAAAAAAAAGCTTCCAGTGCTGAAATCAAAGTTGTATACTTGGCATTACAGCAGTCTAAAGCTGTCTTCAATATTCAAACACTTTTTATGCCCTGAAGAAAATTGTAGGCCATATAGGACCTCAGAGAGTTCCTGTAAAATGCAAAGCATGTCTACATTGCCCTTTACAGTGAAATAGTAAAGTTTACATGCTGTTTTATATAATTTTAGGAAAATAATTTTCAAAGAAAGGTGAAAAATAAATACATGTATATAGAAATTAAATGTGGTTTTCATTGCATAGTTCTATTTCCTCCACCGATACGCCCTAACTAAAATAAATATATATTTACATAGATATAAATATATATTTTTAATTTATAAATGTATACTATATATTATACACAATAAATTCTACACAGTGTAAAATTTATAATTTTACACTTATATGTGGTAAGGTATATCACACACACAGTATTTGCTGTACTACATAGTACATGCTGCATGCTGTATGTAACACAGTACTACATACAGTACAAGTTGATGTGTTCTGTGCTTGTTAATAAATTTGTATTTATATTATACTTCACATATTAACATCTATCTAGAAACAGCAGATTGTATTATCATATGTTAACCATTACAGGCATAAACATCTTCTGTATATACCATGTGCCTCATGTAGCTTCTTTCAATGCCTCTTTTCAGAACACTCTGTAGGAAAGGTGATCTTAACTGACTTACTGTTGCTGTGTGCTTCATTGCATTTGGTGTTTTCTAGTCCAAGGCAGAGTCAGAACATAAGCTAGCTGCAGGTATAACAGTGTGGGATTCTGGCCTACAGTGGGCACAAGTTCAGATACAGGGTGATAAGTGCCTGCAACCTGCTTAAAGTCACAAAAATTACCATGAGCCCTCAGACTAGAAGATGATGTATGAATTAGTTTTTGTGACTTTGATTGCAGTGATATCATGTTTTTAACTGAATACACTCCTCTGTGAGCATCTGTAGAGTAAAGGTGCTGAAGTGACTTGGTTCTCAGATGCAGATTGAAAAAAACCTTGTTGACATTCTGCATTGTTCCAGTCTTGGTTCATCTTTGCTGTAGGAAGCTCACTCTTCAAATTAAAAATGTTTGAGTGATAGCAATTAATAATTTCTGAGTGAATTTTAAAAAGCTACTAAAGGTTCAGAGCTCTGTGCATGTGTGTGTCTGTGTATGCGAGTGTGTATGTGTGTATTTTTCAGTGAACTAATTGTTAAGAAGAAATTAAATCAACTTATTTATCATATGTGTATGAAAAGAACCACTTCTCTGGTCGTTAATTTTGTATCCAGTTGATAGATTTTTGTGAGGTTACATGTTAAACACTGTCCTGTTTTGGTTGTAACAGCTTGAGTTTTTTAGTGATATTGACATAAAAGACTTCTAAATATTACTTTTTCACTAGAGAAAAAGAAAATGCTACAAATGTTGAATACCTGATGGTACTTTCTGTAAGTCTCTCCACTAGCTGTTTGGGTAAGTCCCATACTGGAATAGTCCCTTTTCCCCACATGCCACTTGTCACACATTTTTAGCCAAATCCAGAATTTTACAGGTCCTCTTCTAAGCTTAGAACTTCTCTGCTGCATTACAGGTTGTGTCTTCTCATCACAGAGTCTGAATCTAAAGGGTGCATGTTTACGATCATGTGTTGTTCTTCCCTGCGTCGGATTACATTCTGATTATGTTCTATTTTTTCTGCACTGATTTCAGTTCCATAAATACACAACTCAAACTTCTCTCATGTCCATAAGCAGGCTGGTGTGGTACATATTCTTCTCATCTCCAAGTGATACACAGGATAATAACACGAGTATTATATTGGCAAATCATCTAGGCCACCTTCTGTAAACTTTATATCAACAGCTAATAATTGTCAGCCCATGTCTCACTCCACCTTCATTCATACACACAGATAGCTCTGTCACTAGCATAACATTTAATCCTGGTCCTGCTAGTGAAAGAGATATATGTACTTCAAGTTTTACGATAAAATTCATGTAAATATAATTAGAATGTAGAATTCTATGATAATATATAGCCAAAGCATGTCTTTCCATTGAAGTTAGTTTTCTCTGTAACCATAAACCAAGGCTCAATAAAATTGTTTTCTTTTGCAGCTCATGGTCACACAGAACACAGCACGTTGTTACTACAGGAACAGACTCGACTGTGAAAGATCTCTATCAGGCATCACAGAGAATTTGAGGCAGCTGGCAGTTATCAGCTGAAGCAGTTAGTCAGTAGAACTGTACAAGATAAATAGATAATTGAAAAGCAATCTGGAAACCTGGGAGAGATAATAAGCCTCTCTTCTAGAAGGGAGGTAACAACTCAGGTAGGTCACAGATGAACTCAACTCCCAGATCTGTGCTTTGTCTAATATCGCTGAAAATAGAGCAGCAGTTCATGCCTGTCAGCTCCGAAGTAGTATTCAAGCTGTTGCTGGAAAGGCAGTTTGGCATATTCAATTATTCAAATCATCATTGCAATAAAGTGTTTTACTGCTGAAAGACAGGTGACCAAAATCTCAGGGGCAATATAGCCCTTTGTTAAATTACAGTTGCCAAAATAGAAAACTAGTTACACACCCTTTTTACTCTCCATGCTACTTTGTTTATACTGCCATGCAACCAGTAGTATTTCTGCCACGCTGACAAGTGATTTCTTTTTTTGTGTAATTTATATTTATATTAAGATAATGGAACTATTTCTGTTTTCTTTACCATGAGCACAGAGAAAGGAGGGAAAAGGCCAATGTCTGTGAGTAAAAGAAGGTGTTGATCTTAGTAGCTGCATTTTAAAGGAGTCCTAAAAAAAATCTTTCTATTGAAGTCACTCTTATGATTCTCAAATTTCTGACTACAGGAATTGTGAAATCTTGTGTGAACATATAAAGAAACTGATACCATTTGGTAACTCTTCTTGCTAGGTTCTGCTCTCTTGTAGAACGATCTTGGTTGTAGGGAGAGCGCATGAGATATTTTTGTGAGAGTGAGCACAGAAAATAAGTTTTTGGCCTGTTTCAAAAAAGAAAATGGCATCTTTTCACCAGAAAAGTGCTTGAATTGATCCACTGACATCTATTTTGTTAAACCACTCAGGTGGATCACAGGAAATAACTGATGCCAGTGTAATATTAATTCTTGTGGAGCTGAATAAAACAAACAAAAAGCCCCCAAACAACAAACAAATTCAAACAAACAAACAAAACAAAACAAAAAAAACGGAAATACTTTATTTGCTCAATTTACTTTGAATGATGCTTTTAAAAATCTGTCTCAAAGAATTCTGTCTAAAAAATTCAGTCCATTTACACTGAAAAAACATAGAGCAAAACACATGCATCCAAATTTTTTACAGTATTAGTTACTACAGTTACAGTGGCAGTTACAGTATTAGTTGCTACAGTACAGTAGCTAAGAAAGAGAGATATTAAATTCAAAACATCCATTAACAAAAAATTTGCATGTGACCATGTTGCTGGTTGCAGAAATAATGTGATTCATTTGAACAGTCTCTAAGTCTTAAGAAGTAACTGCTGTTTTTATTTTTTATGTATTGTTCTAATATTTGTTTTACTATGATACTGGACATAAGTGAGTTGTGTGCCTATGTAAATTCTGCTTCTATGTATTGACTGTTGAGGATGTTTTCCTTTCACATCTCATTCTATGACTGCTAAAACAAAAAAGAAATGGCAACGTTTTAAAGCTTACAAATGCATGACAAGTTTTAAATTACCATTTGCTGGTTTGAGGCCTGATTCATCTTTCCATTATAATCCTAGTGATAGACTTCAGTCAATCTAGAGCCATTTTTCATATCAGTTTCTCAGTTTAGATTCAACTGTACAATTGTAAATTACCATTGTGTTGTAAGATATGCCTAACTTCATTAGATTGCAAAACTTTCCAGGTAGCAGGAGAATTTTCTTTCTGACTTATGTATTTTTTCTTTTAAAAGAAGATGAAATGAAATAGCCAAAAAAATTGCTTTTTAGATAAAATTCCAGAATCTTCCTAAATATTTATAAGAATCCAATATATCAATAATTATAATCTAAAAAGATGTTGATAACATGCTGTTGTAAACAGTGCAAATAATACTTAGAATATGCAGAGTGATAAGTAAGAAAGCATCACGAGGAGGAAAGCACCCTTATATTTAGGATAGAAAGAGATCTATTTTACTTTTTTCTCTCATGAATCCTTTAGTATTTCAGTCTTTTTCTGTGATGTGATCCAGATTCAACAGGAAAAGTGAAGAATAAATAGTTCAGCTCAGGCTCACGCTATATAAGATTTAGGTACTGCTATAGGAGGTCTGAACAGAGGAAGGTCTTTGACACTCTTTGTGGTCAAGTTCACTAATTGTGCATGAAGGGAGATATCCTTCATTATCTGGTTGTGCTCAAATATTAAGTCAGTGCTCTAAATCTCAGGGGATGAGGGTGTCTGTTCTATATAGGCACATGACTTAGATTAACTGTTCAGACAAACATCATGCCTGTTTCCAAACCTCTTTTCTTTACCATCAGGAAAAAGAAAAAGGCTTCCCCCTCAAGAGTTCTGACTTTCATCATGGAGGCACTTAAACACCTTCTTGTTTGGGAGCTGGACTGCCTAAGGAACTACATGTGAACTGTACTGCAGCTATAATGCTCTGAATAAGGCCCTTGAGAGTAGATGGGTTTGCAGGAATGTTAAGCATCAATGAGCATAATCTGATGGGATCATATTCTGCACTCAAGGTAACATGACAGTCCAACTCCTGAACAGGTTCACAAAACATAATGAACTTCTTGAATACTATGAGTACATCGAACTAATCTTCAGTACTTCACTTGTTATTCATTGTGATGAAAGCACTGGAGTATACGATCAAAATCGTACATGAAGAGCTTTCACTTCATGTTATTACAATCCTGGTTTACTTCGCAACTCACTTCTGGGATAATCACATTTTTACAGAGTGGGTAAAACCTTAGAAATAGAAGTATGGTTGGAATACTAGTGCTTGGCATGCTTCAAAACTGTAAAAATCATCAGTATATAATGTATTTACTTGATTTACTGATTAGGCCAAAAATGTGTGTCTACATTTTGGGGGACATATACCAAACAAGTTCTTCTCCTAACACACAAATCAACACCAGGAGACTTTTGAAGAAGAAAACACACAATATTTATGTGTGTGGTTCTAAAGTGTATTATTAGGAAGCAGAAGTCAACTTTTTATTTGGAGAAGGTCTCAGATTGCTAATCCAAATGCTGTTTTCCCAACAAATATGTAGCATGGCAATGTGTTTGCAGGTGTTCACATATGTACTCTTAATTTTTGGTGACTTTCTTGTTCTTTAACAATAAGGCCTGATGGAACTTCTGCCAGTGCCCCAGGATCACATTGCTTTGTTTTTTTATTCCACAAAATCAGTAATAATAGTTTCTTTTTTCCCATTTACATTTTATTGTCAGTCATTGTCTCATTGTCAGTAATATCTTTGGATGCACAAGTCTGATACTGAAATGTTACTCAAATATCTGCTTCTTGTCAAATAGCTTGAATTCTGCAACAATTTATTGTGGTCTAGGGTGAGACTGAGGTGCAGATTGGGACATCTTAGGCATCTATGTGGAAGGGTGCAGGTGTCAACTATATGTGTAAACTCTTGTTCTAGACAACAGAGTCAATGCAATCTGTGGACCCTTCTCGGTGCCTTGTCTGCTGATGAACTGCTTTGCATATGTTTTAGAGGGAACTGAGTTTCTCTTTAGGCTCCATCTGAACACAAACAAAAATTATGGCATCATGTGAAATGTACTGTCAGTTTCTGTCTTGCAGTTCTCTACAGGATGAAATTCCCTGAAACTGGAAAAATATATTTTAAAATATATTTCAATCACTAAGTTCCTGACAAAAAATAGTAAAAAGAACTTTCTTGAATTTCTCCCAAAGACAAATCAGGATTCCGTAAAATTTTTGGGCCTTTGCTTGCCATTTGCTGTGACTTGTGCACATCATACAACAGTACCCGAAGGGATTGGCCAGGTAAAGCAATCTTGGATATCTTTGTGTGCCTTTGTTCTGAAAATGTGTATCAATGTACATCTTGGATCTCTCAAGCTTATTCAATGCATTTAAGATATTAGCAGGATTATTTGAGTTGGTAACCTGAAATAATCTGATACTGCATTTATTGATGCAGAAGATTATTCTGAATTTTGTGTCCAAAAGTCTTACTTATTTACTTTACAGTTCCTTGAGAATAAAATACTTTACTTTAAACATAGATTTTGTTTCCTTTGTAGTGATTCTGTCTACTGTGGAAAGTCATTCATCCTTTATCCTAGAGATTTTTGGCTTCTCACAAAAAAACCCCAACATCACAGTGGTTTTTAGAGCATTGGGTTAATCTGAAGATCTCCAGCTAATATACTATGGAGCAGGTTGGAATCCAACCATAAAATAAGATCAGAAAGCAATAGCAAAGGACACAGTCCAAGTTATTGTCAAACTAAGGTTACACAGTGTGGCTACTGCCCCAGCTACAGAGACAGAGCCCAGACAGCTGCAGAGCAGTGGCAGCCAGCCAGCATGCCTGAATAGATGAAGATGAGGCCAAAAGGAGGAGGACTTAAATCTCAGATATTAGCTGCTCTAATACAGAATGAACAAGCTATATAAGAACCTATATATATACCCAGAAAAGAATTAGAACATCTAGTTGGAATCAAAGTCCTTGAAGTTCCTTGTGCAACTTTTCAAATAGAAATTAGCACAGCCAACATACTTAAAAAATATTAGCTTTTAAGATGTATTTAGTTCTAAAAATTTTTTATACTAGGTACATCATAAACAGTCTTTGCCCTCAAATACATCATATATCCAGTAATTTTATTTTTTTTTAAATGTGAGGCCATTAAGTTGAGGCCATGACTTCACAGGCACATTACAGTTTATGCAAAGGCAATCCTTTCCTTCTTTGGCTTGGGAATTAGCCCAACTATACTGTTTTTAGTGTCCTAACTAACCCACTTCATGTGGGCTAGTTAGGATACTCTCCTGTGTCTTGTGTACTTAAATTGTTCTTCCAACAAACAAAAAACTATTTATGAAAACTCTGTTTCTCTCTGAAAAGTACCTTTTTCAGATGTAATGTGTAAGCTGTGTTATCTCTGTTGGCTGAAAAATTATTTTTCCCTTTCTATATATAAAGGATATCATTGCTTTACAGGATAGTTGTGGACCCTGACACAAAGATATGGCAATTGAAAAACAGGCAATTAAATACCTAAAAAAGGAGGAAAAGAAATGCAATTCAAAAAGATCTATGCAGAGAACCCATAGCTGTTTGCAACCCTCCCCATTACTCTGTGCAGGTAGTAGTCAGGATTAGCTATGGAAACAAATGATGTCAGACCGAGTCCTCTAAATATTTTCAATTTTCCAATATGAAAATATCCTGTAGAACTGTGGTGTGGTATTGGATATGAAACAAACTGTTTGGAGTTTGGTTTTTTTTATGTCAATAGAAATTTTTGTTAAATTTTAGTTTGTCTGTGCTGTATACTGTGTATATATTTTTCCGATTAAATAAAAAAAATCTTTCCTGATAAGGACATCCTTTCTGAAAACACTTCTTAAAATAGACTAGCTTGATGCTGTGGATAGTGCTTTGACATTGAAGAAAACCAGTGAGATGCAAACAAATTCTTACAAGGCTGGAATGGATGCCTGTATACTTTAGAAATAGTTTGACGCATAAGTAGATTAATAGGTTGCACAGAGAGCTGGATCTTTGAAAGAAGTCAGTGAATTAAGGGCAGACTATTGCCCTGTAGCTCCCATTAGCCTGCACATTAACCATCTAGATCTACAGATATTTCTGTCCCATACAAATCACTGGAATAATGGGCATAGGTTTTATATAAAATCATCATGACCATAAAATGGAATGTAGGAACATTTTACCACTACTGCACTTAGAATGGCCAAAGCATTTGAATACAGCTTTGTCAGGATTTTTATTCACAAGAGCCCATCTATTCACAAATCTGGGGCAGCTGAACATCAGAGTTAGGTTTCCTGGTTTGATTTTTTTTTTTTTTTTTTTTTCTTTTTTTTTTTTCTTTTTTTTTCCCCCCAGTAATAATTAATAAAATCGCTTAACTACTTTCACGAAAAAGTAGAATTTGACAAATCTGATAGAAAATATACCTGCTCTTGGCTTAGGGCAGAGGAATGGCTAAGGTGACCTGTCATCTCTGATTGCAAGTTACTGTTCCTATCCTTTATCTTTCAAACAGTGATGAGTTGTGGTGACAGGCACAGTGAAATATAGCAGCTCCTTCCAAAGGGCTTATAGTGTTCTGTGTGTGCAGCAAGGTCACAGGAAAGGTCAGCAAGGTCACAAACATTCCACATTAAAGAGTTCCTTCATGAGGAGGAGCCTTTGCTAGTGGCATTTTGAATTTCAGTTACTCTACATGAAGTTCATAAAACCAAATGAAACTTGCAAATTAGTAGCTACATTGGAGCTAATCATCTTGGCTTATTCTCAGTGATTAGGAATAGGTATCTGAAGGACACAGTTAATTTCATCAAAAAGGTCTCAAATGGGTCAATGGAATTGTGTTCTGGAACTACCCATTTTTCTCTATTGACTATAAAGACAAGCCAGTGTGTTAGTACAAGTATAAACAGCGGCAGTTTGAAAATCTAAAAGTAAATGACATTTCTTTATTACTGACTTTTCCCTCATTTGCATATTGCCATCCTTTTTCACTTAAAAAGGAATCAGTGGACTCAAATCAGATTTATCATACTGCCTTTAGCTGATTTTTGACTGCTCAATAGTTTGTTATTACCATTCTATGTCCTATAGTACAATAACTTATCACAGACCTCAAAATTTGGGTGATACTTCTGCACTAGAAAAGCACATTGTTAGTTAAACTGAATAAAACCAAAAAGCCATGTTATGCATGCTAACTTATGAATTTCCATGGTAATAGACTTTCTTCCACAGTCTTCAACACTGAAGAGACAAAAATGGAAAAGATGAGGATTGAGATATCTTCCCTGATTTTATTTTAGATGCAATGAGAGAAATTTCAGCCTGGTCCTGCCTGCCCACCAGAGTTTAGGTATGCATCTAAACATAAAGACAAAACATTTTTGGTCAGTTCATTTAACTGCAGGTTGCTAAAGTACTCCAAAGTTGCTAATGTACTCCATTGGAAAAGTGTGCTATGAAAGGATCCTGTAGTGTGGATATAATATCCAATAGAAGCTAAAAAATAGCAAACTTATGCTGTACTTATATTTTGAGTGAGTTATAAAGAATCTCCTTACAGATGGTGTGAACCCCCATAAAGCTTTGCAGGAACAGGAGTATTTTATTCATTGACCAGCCCAAAGCTACGGCTGCTGAACCCAGGCCAGCAATGCAGCTACCGCAGACCTGCCCTCAGCTGGCAGCTCAGCTGGGATATTCATGGAGAAGATAATTTTTTGATGTGTGCAACATCTCTTTTCTGAGTGTGTTCAGACTTGGCACAGGTAGAAACATTCAATGTTCAGCTATTTTCTGCTTTGGTAGGAAATACTGGTGTTTGGTGAGTTTTTTCTCCCACATATGACGGAATGTGGATAAGAAACATATTCTTTGTTTTTATAGACTTCATAAAAAATTAGCTAACCAGAGTTACAAAAATACAGTAAAAGAAGTAATATTCATATAAAAACCCTGCCTATGAGTCTTCTTGCAGTGATATGGATAATTTAGAATTGTCAGATAAAATAAGGCAATGACACTCAAAGGATATATAAGGCAAACTGGGTGTATGTATAATGAATTCAATTTCCATTAATTTCTCAGTGAGAATTTTTAAAGGAGAGAACATTGGAAAATTATAGTCATGTTTTGAGTGAACACAATGAGACTGATTTCTTGTTTATAAACCAATACTCACGTTTTGTTATGCATATATGACTATACAGTTAATTTTTTGTCTAAGAGAAGTGTGTTTATTTAGTACTTTTGTCATACATTTCTGTCATTATCCTGAACAAAAGTGGTGAAGATAGTGTGGCTTAAAAACATTAAAAACATTAAAAAAGCACCACTCAAACAAACAGCTCACCCTCAAAAAAAAAGAAAAAAAAAAATCCAACCCAAAAGTTCTGATGGAGAAAATCTCTTTCTATATTGGAGTAATATTGGGGTAAATTATTGGTGTTTTTCTGAGTATTTCATTTTGCTACAGGTATGGTAATTATTTTTATTGTGAATGAACTCAGAAGTGTTCAGATTAGCAAATGAGTGCTTTTCTAAATCTCAATAATGAAAGACCAATAAGTGATTCTAAAATTACTTGTGACAGATCTCAGCAATAACAGAGGAATATAGCTTTCAATTCATTTGTGTACTTCAGTGCATTTATGTCAATGAGACTGATTATATGTTTCGTCTGTGCAAATAATTGATTTTTTAATTCAGCTTCCAAATTAAGCAATAGAAATAATTTTGTTCTGAAAAACAAGTGTTTTGCAATGTTGGGGTTTTATTTTTCCACTTTAGTTCCCAGAATAATGAAAAAAAAATCACTTAGTTTGAGACTAAAGTGTCTTGTGGCCTTGTATAAACAATTTTCTTCAAGCACACATAAGAAAAAGCAAAGAAGAAGATGGACCAGATCCAGATAAAGCTGCTGGAGAAAGCCAAATCTTTTTTTCTGTTTGAGTATTGTAACATCCATTTGCACTGTGCACCTTAGGTTTAGTTTTCAGTTCAGCTTATGGGAATTAAATCTTAAACTTCTCTAGTCCTAAATGCCAAATTGTGAATGGTTTCGAAAAGAGGACAATTATACCAGAATTAAGTGTAGCCTCATCTACTCTCTTCTCTGCATTATTGTCAGAATATCTATAGTCCCAGGAGAAATAATTAATTTAAACTATGAAATAAACGCTTTCAGATTTCTGCTCGCAGTCAGAAAGAGAACAAACCTGAGGTCAGGCAAGAACCATAACAGGTGGGATGGGGAGCCTGTGAAGGCTGGGAAATTTATGGATAGGATATCCACATGTTGGGGATACTCCATTTCATATGAGATATCAACGAGTCAGAGAGAGCAATAGCTTGATAATATGGGATTCAGAAAGCCTTTCAAGAACCACTGGAATTAAAAGCACTAATAAAATACAACAGAGTTGAAGCTAAAAATGCTCTCCCATTTCTGCATTGTATCCCGAAGTTAGGATGCTAACCTAGGATCTGGATAAAGCTGGGAATTTACTCATGGACTGCCATACTTTGTATGAATGTCAGGAGCAATAGATTAAACAAGCACAATGATAGTCCTACTTCTGTGTGCATGTAATGAAATTTTGAACTCTCGAGTAATGAGAGCATTTGGCTTGCACTCACACATTTTGAAGGCACTGAAAATGCATTTTGTGGAAGAATTTATACTTTGTCAAATTATCGTCATTATCATCGTCATCAATATCATCTCTACTCATCTCTACTCATCTGACATCAGCCTTAGTTGCAGTCCTTCAATGGATGAAGATGGAGCAGAAATAGAAGATACCATTGGGACCACTTAGCACAATAAGGGTGTTTGATATGGAGTATGTTTCATTTTGCATCATGTTACTACTAAATTATTGCAGTTACAGGAAAGGAGGGAAGAACTATTTCTAGTTTGTCAAATGCACCAAGTGTTGGACTTACAGAATAAAAACATGTGATTTTAAGAATTGAAAATCTTAAATGCAGATTCAGGAAAAAAATAAAAAGAAGATACTGATGCAATCCAAACTTGGAACATGACTGTATGAAAAAGGGCAATTTGCAAATACCACAGCAGCTTCCTCTATTCCTCTGCTTATGGGGTAGAGTGACTTCCTTGACTCTATTTGGGCAGATTTTGTTGTCTTTGTCATGTATCTCAGTACTTTGTAGACTGAAGAAAGGAACATCAATCAGAATTACATCAGATCCTATTTCCTGCCATGTTATTTCCTCCTCAATACAAGTCTTCTTTCTCTCCGTCCCTCCTTCACATATACACTTACACACAGAAAATTATAAATAAATGAGTTTTCATAATCTGATGGTTTCAGTTTGTGGATGACATTAGAGCCTAAATTAAATCCAAATTAGTAAGAGGAAACGAGACCATTTTAACCTATTAGTTCTATATAAACTTGTTTTTGATAGAAGGAACAAAACTTATGGAAATTATATTTGTTTAAACTAAAGTTACTCTTGATTATGCAGTTTTGAAGTTTCTAGGGAAGTCATGAAAGTGTCTTACTGAGAACCTAAAATTTCTTGGAGAGGAAGTGGGCATACACAATGCTATCAGAGGTTTCTTTCTAAGTCTCAGAGGATTTCAAAGGACATTTTTGGCAATCAAGGTCAATTTTCTGCTATTCTGCTATTCTGCTGTGTTGTTTCAATAATTTTTAAGATTTGGACATCTACATTAAAATGAACTTTTATTCCCAGAGTTCCTCAGTATTTTCTTCCCAAAGCTCTTCACTCCAAATGGACTCATTTTAGAGCTTCTCTTATCTGATAAGTGTTATGATCTCTTTCTACTGAAATGGGATACAGTATTAGCCACATCCATGGTTTCTGTTTACTCTCCTTACTCACATATTTGTCTTTACCTTATTTTGACATTACTTTAAAATTAAGTTCTGAATTAGCTTTTTGAATACACATCTTTTTTTTTTTTTTTTAATTCAAGCTTAAGGTTGCCCCCTGTAATTATTGACCTATTAGCTATGTCTTGACTCACGAAAGGATAAAACTTATTCATTCAAAGAACTTATGATGTAAATTTATGAGTGAAATATTTTCTTTTACTGCACTATGTAGTTAGATAAAGCTGTCCATTAAGAAGTGTATTAACACTTCCATTTAAGCATTTTCATCCACCTATGGAGTTTAACCTTGTTCTTAATTGAAGCCATTCACAACAGTAGACAACCATGGATTTAACAATAGTCTTGGGATGTCTCATGCAGAGAGCTATTTTTGAAACATACCGTAAGAATTTTGCCAAAAGACAAGTAGTTATTCTCTCCAAAGCTGATAATCTTTTGATGCATTTGCAGAGGCCAGGCAGATTCTCTCACTGCACTTTTTTTCCCCTTCAACTTCCTACACAAACCAAGAATATAATTTTTAACTCCTTCAGCACTGAGTTCCCTACACCCTACAGGTATTCTAATTCATATAGTAGCCTTTATGTTATTTCTATGGAGCAATGTCTTTTGCTAAGGCCTTTAAAAGTGATTTTCTGTGATGCACATAGATTGAATTTTCAGTTCTATGCTTTCTATACTTGAAACTGATCAAAGTGTTTCAGAAGACACACGCTTCTGCTAGTCTGAATCTGGAGATGTCTGTATGTAATGAGCCCCTCTTTTTCTGTCTAGAGCTTTGTAGTAATGTATATGATTGCAGAATTATTTCGTCATTAAAAACACTGCCTTCTTTACATTTGAACTCCATTATATTTTAGAAACCTAAAGACTGTTTCCCAAAAGATCCAATCTAGAAACTGCTTGTTGGAAAGTCTCATGAACTGGCAAGAGAGAGTTCAATCTATGACAAGACACAACTGCTTCCTCCAGAAACCATTGCCTAGAAAAAAATGTGATTACTAGGGTGCATTCACTTGTCACACTGCTTAGGGGGTGGAGCATCCTGGTGGAAGGCAATATACATAGGTTTAATCTCTCCCTAGATAATTTATGCACAACACATTTAGTGTAGGATTAAAACAAAATAATAATGCCAGAGACATTATTCATCCACTATGAAGCCTATCTAAAACTAACATTTTTAGCTGGGTGCTTTGGATATCACTGTCAGCCCCAAGATAAGCTATAGTTTTATTGGGAGACAATTTGTTTGAGGTATGAAAGCTATGGATTTAAGCTTGTTGGAGTTGAAGGGAAAGACATAATTCTCTGCAACATATAGTGAGCTACATTCAAAGGGTAGGTAGCACCATATGTTCTTTAAAAAAGTTGAACCGTTCTTGTTTGTTTATGTGTTTAGCCTAAGGAAAGAATTTAGCACCTGAATCCAAAATGCTTAGTGAAATCTCTTTAGATGAAAAGAAAAAGTAAAATAAAAAGGGAAACTGATTGGTCAAACCCTTCATATAAACTCTATATATGTCCAGGCCTTCATACTAAGAATGTGTGACCCATAAATAGCTAAGCCTCGACAACTTTAGTGACTTTGTGTATCAGCAGTAACACTGACCTGCATCTTCACCCCTGCAACCACTGGTGACAGCTCCTACGTGTAACAGCCAGGGAACACTCCAGCTCTAAGGACAGCTGACATAGACTGGCCACAGCCACATAACATTGTTAGCCTTGGGCCTGTGCCTGGGACAGTATCCTTGGATCCAAAGATATAGTAACGACTTTTCATTTTCTTTATATTTCAATTAATATGTTTGAAATAATTAAAGAACCTTGAAGCCCAGAATGTTGTTTTCAGATCTTGTTACTGAGGGCATCTGTTGTATGTTCTGAGGTGTCACAGACCAGATTTGTGGGTGTATTCAAGGTGGAAGACTTGCTGGAATAGTGCTGGAGGTGGCAGTAGGTTAGTAGGGGATTGCAGGGTGGAGGGAGCTCCGTGTAGGGGAATGGCCCTTGGTTCTTGCAATGCCAAGACTTTTCCAAAAGATTTAGAAGGCACACATGAAAACCTTGCCAGAGAGTATGTAAATTATTAAGCAGTATGAATGGTTGAGTTCAGGATTTGAGCTTGCTCTCTAGTCCTACTTTATTCAGTAGTGTTGACATAGACAAATGAGATAAGGTTTTACTGCTGGGGTCATTTTCCCTTAATCCAAAAAATGTTCAAACATGAGTAGGTAAGGAGATAGAAACAGATAACATCAGGTTGGTTTCAATAACAAGGAGTGGGCAAAGGTAGCACAAAAGGCTTGGTTTTCCCCTTCACAGCTGGAATAAACTATTCTTTTACCCTCTACTACACATACAAGTTTAGCAGACATTTTTAAGAATGGGAATGCTGCAGGGACACTGGAGCAGAAATGGAAAGTAAAAGAGGAAACAGGAAAGAGGACAAATGGAAAAATGGAAGGTGCAAAGAAAAAACTGAATATCATAAACCCAGATCTACAGAAGTTGAGTAAAGAGGAGCTTTAAAGAGGACTTTCATAAATACAACAGATTGCAATGACACCTTCATCCCAGGCCCACAATAGATCTTTGGAAGGACTATTGACATCACTCCTATGGTATCATATTTTTTTCAGTTATTTGTTTTAAATAGCAGTTCCAAGTAATAAATTAATCTGTAGATACACCAGTAAAACAGAACAGCTTCTTGAATTTTAAAGAGGAACTGATACATCTTTGGACAACTCTGGTATCCAAATCTATTTCTCTTAAAAATTATTAAAGTGGATATCATCTTTTGAAACATTGTGAGACAGTATGTCTATAAAGTACAATAAAATGAGAAATATGCAGATATGTTCAAAATATAAACATGGAAATATGTTTATTTCATTCTATATAGATTTTCATATTATCACTTAATTCTAAACAATGATTTTGTAGCTTTTCAATTTACTCAAATTCCTTCCATTAGTATAATTTGTGAGTCTTTGGATGAAAATTACTGTAGTCAATTTTTTAAGGGCAACAGAAACTACAAGAGATTTTGCAGTTGGCAGGTTTCTGAAAATAATATGATACATAAAGAAAAAAAATTCAATTATATTACAATTCAGTAATATAGTAATTAGTAAGTAATTCAGTAATTAGTGTTTTTAAAATGCAGAACATTGTTGCTTCTTGAAAAAGTCTTTTATTGTAATTTTCCTCACAACATTCCATGCTGATGGTTTTGTGATGTATTTATTTAAAGGAATGTTAAATCACTTTTTAAAACATTATAGGTGATCACCAGTTACACACTTATACTATTTATTTCAATATGACAAATTTAATGCTGTGACTACATCCTGAACCTAGTGCATTGACTGCAGTAGAAATGTGGATCTGTAAAGGGCTGAACTGGCAGGTCATTGTCCATGCAGTGCTTTTACCTTTCAGTTCCAGTATGATTTCTGAGACTTAGAGTGAGAGGTACTTCACAGAATAATGGCCTGAAGTGAAGAAGAGCTGATCAAGCCTTTTGTCATTGAAAAGTAAATCATCAGCCTGCTGGTTTTAGGATTTCATGGACATGGCTTTATAGTGTCTCTCTGAGAAATATTATTTTTAATTTTTCAAGGGGATAAGCAAATCTGTAAAAAATGTTTGCTGAGAAATCAAGATCCCAAGTTGGGAAGGAGGTATAACTGTAACACACTTGATTCCTTTGATGATCCCCCCACTATAACTCTCTCTTACTTCTGGCAGGAGCACTAACCTGTTATTTTTTAGTGCATTGATAGCCATTTAAAGCTGCAAAGGTGCTGAATCAAGTACATTATTTACAAGCAAAGATGACAGTGGGAAAAGCTTGAATGACAGCTCAATGCTCTGCATTACCATCTAAAGTTGAAGATCTGAGAACAGATCTGTCATAAGGGCTTTGTACTGTAAGGACTTCTCTTTCAGAGCAAAGCACAAAGGGCTGCAATCGTGTACTGATGAGCCTGAGAAATCCAGATCTCCTTCATGACTAGGAGAAAAGATGCTGTACTGCATCTTCCAATGGCCAGTTACAAGCACAAATCCCAATAAACTTAAGCAGAGCGTGTATATATTGTATTAAAAGGTTTTTAAAATGTCTTGCTTAAAAAGATATCTGATCTGCATAGATGAGATTATGATGATCAGCCTTAGCCATCCAGTCAAGTAATTTATTAAGAGCATGGATTTTATCCAGATTCTGTTTGGTACTGTTTTGCGAGTTGCTGTCCTGGAGACTCTAAATCCTGAGGAAACTAAATTAATTTCCTCAACTGTCTACAATTCTCTACCTCATTCAGCAGCGACAAATATTGGCCCTATGTGCTGTAAAATCACCTTTTTTTCTTATATGAAAGAAATCCATCTTGGAACTAAACAACTTGCTGCCAGAGTTCTTCTTTTTGTTTTTGTTGGGCTGATGTGATATTTTCACATAGCAAGAGAGACTGCCCTGTACTGTATTCAGGCACTCTCTATAGGTGGTATTATTTGACAGTGAAACTGGGAAAAGCTTTCTCTGTCCTTGCATCTTAAAAGGCAGGGAACGTGTTCAGATGAAGTTGACAAACATGATTGTGGATGAAGTGAGAAGGCGACAATGCACTGACAAGGACTGGAAGGGGGTGCTGCAAGCTTTGGTGATGCCATTTGCTTTGCATTAATCCTCTTCCCCAAGGAAAGAATGCACTTCATACAATAAATTGATTCAAGGTGTTTGGGAGACTGGGAATCCCTCGTCAAGACAAGTGTGAATCATTTTTGTGAGAGAGGAATAAAAAGGAAAGGGACAGCTCAACATCAGAGAGATGTTTCTCTGAGCAGAGAGCCACATTCAACGTTCTCCTCCTCCTTGTTACTTAGAGCAGAAATTAAAATGCATTTAAGAGCAGAAATCCCATTTTGAGAAACAACAATGAAGTGAAATTGGGATTATGTATAATTGTGTAAATAAGCCTAGTTATGCAGTAGCTGTAGTTTTTTTAGGTAACTGCCATATTTCCAAGTTACTGGGCATGAATATCTGAATGCAGATATTTTCCATGATGACATAAATGTTTCATGCCTAATTTTCAAGTAGTTGTGGTAAAATAACTGGCATTTTTCCTGCTGATGTGACTGGATTCTTGTAGAATTCTTTTGTTAGCTAGAAAATCAGCTGAACAATCTATCACACTTCACAGGATTTTTTATAGTTTACGGCATACCCAAGAAAAGTATTTCAATGGCTGTCTCTCAGTAAATAAAGGAGTGGCCATCTTGACTTCAGAAATGTAAGGCAAAGCTTTTGTTTGTTTCTTCGGTAAGATAACTACATTCTGCAAATAATCTTCCCCTCAGAGATAATAAATTTACCATTATCTTCTAGAAATTCCTTATTTTTTAATTTAAAGTTGAATTTCATTTTTAAGGAAAAAGTGTATGGGATCAGTAACAGATAAACCCTCATTTATTGAATAAATTTTGAAAAGTATAAAAACAGTAATTTATATCAAATAAGTGCCTGTTTTTTCTGATTGACAAGTAACAATATCAATTCCCAAGTTTGCAATTTTTATCACTATAAACTATATTAATGAAATAATTATATATTGTAAAATCGGTGAATGTAAAACTTCATGTTAAGCTCTATATTTCATAGTATAGCTTTTTATCAGTTTATTTTTTAATATGGTAATGGAGCTTGGTAATTAAAAAAATAGCATTATGTCAGATGGGTAATCAAAGAAACAAAGAAACAAACAAAACCAAACAAAAAACTAACCAAACAACAACAACAACAAAAAAACCCCCAACAAAAACAAATAACCAAACCAAACCAACCACCCAAAAACCAAACCAAGGGGCAGGTACTTGGATAGAGACATCTATGAAATAAATGTTTATACAGTATTGAATTTGAATAAACAATTCAAAACAATATTTTATTTTTGTTTGTGAAGTATTTCTACACAATAAAAGCTCACACTCAGGTGAATGAATGTTAAAAAACTGCAGATGAAATTCAAGACTGATAATAGCACAGAAATGCACATAGAAAGAAAAACAATCTTAGCTATAGATACAATCGCATGCATCAGTGTAACTGTTTCCACATGAAAAGAGATCTAGGGAGGCTCTTGTGGTCGGTTCCCATCAATCTGAGTTTGGTATAGAGCAAAGCAGGGAACATAAATATCCTAATGTGTAAAAGTGGTATGTGCAGATAGTAACTATTTTATTAATTTCTGAAAATGCAAACACATAAAAACCTCCAAAACTGTAAAAAGCATGGAGAAGAGTGTATGGCATATTAAGAGGTAAAAAACTGCTTAGGAAAAGTTGAAAATCAAATTAAGATTTTTTGTGTTTCAAATTCTAATTGCTTTCCCTTCAGAAATATTATTTCCAGAGCATGTGCTTGGCATGTTTTAATCAAAGGGACAAATCATTTAGTATATTCCAGGATGCTCTTTAGGATTGTATGTATTTTTTTCTAAAAAAGTGTTTGAAAATTAGACACTAAATTTAGTCTTAGCTATCCACCTTAGCTATGCCATCTAATCAACAGGGAAAAATAGAAGCTACAGGAAAGTTTCAGCTCACCTTAATATAGTGATCCAAAATTGCTCCAATGGGTTGCCCTTGAGGTGTCTAGTTTCATCCATCAGTTCTAAAGATGGCTTAGAGTGTCTAACTCAGCTACAGTGATGTGCTACTGGTATTTCTGCCTCACGTATTTCTGCCACCTCTTTGGCCTACAACACTGTCCTGAAGAAATCCTCTAAAATGGAAGGTTGATCAGCTTTCACTTCACTTCTGACAGCTGACTCGTCACAGACTGTTGGCCATTATTTTATCATACAAGCCTTCACCTGAGGAGAAATCAGCTAGTTAGCAGTTTATAAAAGAAAAGCCTGAAAAAGCCCCCCAAACAATCAGCTGGGGCTACAGATTGAACAAACTACTTCTAGTGCAAGCACTAGCAAGGAGAGAGTTTGCATACTGTATCCACTGCTTACCTCTCTGCAATGTACACTTATTGCAAAGCTTCTACTGTTTCAAGAGTAGTTAGTATTTACAGAAGAAAACAAATTTTCAGTGGAGTATGATGATTTGAATGGAATGGGAACACATGAAATACTAACAATATCTAACAGGTCATGAGTTAGTGAAATAGTTTTTCAGTTTCCTTGAAGACAATGCTGCTTTTCGTATCCTTGCAAAAAATCAGAGTTCTTAAATCTGACTGCAAGGAATTGTTTGTAAAGAAGTAATTAAAGTTCAAAGCCAGTTGTAGCCAAAATATTGCAGTTCATAGGAATTTTCTGCATGATTTTATCAGTTAAGGCTGTAGTATTTCCAGTTTTATTGTTACCTGAGGAATCCATTTCCAGCA
This sequence comes from Promerops cafer, assembly GCA_013398275.1. Classification (NCBI taxonomy): domain Eukaryota; kingdom Metazoa; phylum Chordata; class Aves; order Passeriformes; family Nectariniidae; genus Promerops; species Promerops cafer. The sequence continues at coordinate 132,549 of VZSE01027393.1, forward strand.
TAGTTTGCTCATGACACTGCTCACCCATTGTAAGCACATAAGTTTTGTCCTTCAGACACTGCATAACCTTCCTGTCAGTTTTTGGTATGATTTAATAAAATCATTGTTGACTTTAGCATGCTTAATGGTCTGGAACATTTTTGTATTAACAATTTGCATATTCCTAATGAAAACACTGTGAGGTATTTCACTGTCAGCTGTTTGCCAGTCAGAAATATCACCTTGCAACATTTGGACAGAAAAGCATTTTTTTCTCCTTTTGCCCTTATTACATGTTTTTGCTTCTTGCTATTTTTTGCTTAGCATTGACGCTGATGTGAAATTAGGTGGATAAATATGCCTTTTCTTGTATATTTTTGCAAAAGACAGTAAGGTGGCAAACCTGAACGTTCTATGTTTGGTAGCACAAGTCCATCTTAAAAATGCAGGAGTTTGATGGGGTTCAGTGAAAGCACACTCATATATTAAAGGAGGAAAATAAATGTATCAGGACTAAGTGCAGATACAGAAACAGAAGGCTATTCAGTAAAATTAATGAACATTATCCTTTTATTCTTAACCTTTTATTCTTTATTCTGAATGTAAGAGTTATTTAATTCCAGGCCATTATTATTGTCTGTATCCAGCATGAACTGCGGCAAATGTAGAGCGATTTGCATTTTATAAAAGAGAAGTTATGTTTGTGTTAGAATTAGAAATATGAAATAGTAGTAATTTCACTCTTGGAGTGTCCCTGTTGTTATGGCAACTATTATATTTGGTTTTTATTAAGTAGGAAATATTATCTTTCATCTTAACAAATGTCTTGTGCTTTTACTTTCCAATGAGACAAAATGTCTTCCACAGCAAATTTGGTTGCAAGTTTTGTCAGCAGAAGCCTGCCCACTGTTCTTTCCGGAACTTCTCTGTCTTGAGGTTATTACAGAATGCTATCATTTTCGGGGTTTTTTTGTGACATTGTTAGTACTGCCTCACTACATATGACATCCACACGGGAGTTAGAGAAAGCAAAAAAAAAGAATAAAATTTTTTTCTCTTCCAAGAAGTTAGTGCACTGTCATGAATTCAGAACTAAACTTCTGGGCACTCAGCAGAACAGAAGAGGATCATTCTGAGGAAACAGTTTATTGCCAAGTTCAAATCAATCAAAATAATTTGAAATAACATACATTCCAGATTTTTCCTTATGGAAATGTTTTTCTTTTCCAAGATGAGACCTGTTCATGCTCTATTTACTACTATTTACTAATAATTTTTTAATCTTATTGTCTCTTCTCTCAAATTAACACCCAAAACATGAGACAACTGTACAATCAGAAAAGGTCTGTCTTCACATCGCCTGTTGCAATTAATTTTCCACACAGATATAGATAATAACTGAAGAAGAGAATTCACCTTTACCATGGTTCTTCACAGGGGTGAATTTTAGTTTTAGAACAGTCTGTTTCCTTCTCACTAGCAAGAATATTTAGTCATTTATATGAAGAGGAACAACGACATGGAGATATTGATGTTTAAGACAATCACCTGGCATGTACAGTATATTTCAGTAAATATCAGACATGTTCTTTAATCTAAGGATCCCTTTTCAGGCTGATTATCCACAACCTGCCAATGTTCAGTGCTTTGTCAAGAGGCCATCACATGACTGGGTTGCATAGCTTATGCTGAGTTTCTTCATCTTATAAATTCAGGATAGCTAAACTTTTCCTGTGATCTTTATCTTCTTAAATTTTTTAGGAGTTTTCTCTGAACACCTGACATTCCCACTTTTTTTTCAAGCATTTTTTTCATACCCATATAACCTATGCATGGCCACCATTCTTCAACTTCTTATCATGCAAATTAGCCTAACATTCCCATGGAAAAAACATACTGATGGCAAAAAAGTTTTCTCCCAGGTCCTATGTTAAACAGACATTTACCCTTACTTGGATTAAGTTATTCTTAATTGAATTCTAAAAATTTCTTTCTGTCCTTGACAGATTGCTCCATCTCTACAACATACTGAAATACATGTGCTTCACAAGCATGGCCACGAACAAAAGTTGGTTGATAGGTGTTTTCTGCTCCTTCCAAGGAAAAGGACAGGCAATGGAGGAGCATAATTTGCAACGCCTCTCTTCTGAAGGAAGTTTACAGCTCTAGTCTTGATTTAAAGAGCCAGTTAAACAGCTGAAAGACATGTAGTCCTGAGCTCTGCCTGCTGTCTTGGGGAATGTGTGCGTGTGTGTGTGTGTACCTGTTACAAAAGAATGGTGCCTGCTTTAAAAACCTTTGGTTCTGTCACATATTTCCTAAACTGGACACACAGGTAGTTTCAATAAGAAATAATAGCTGTCTTCAAAATACTCAGTTCCCTAGCTTTTGATAAACTACAACATCAATTCAACAGTGTTTCCTCTGTTTTTCTGAAAACTATTATTAGCAAAACTGAAAGTGAAAAATGAGTCTGTGACAAATAAGGTCATACTTGCTCCTAAATATAATTTGCTCTTAGCATGCTAGTATTACTGGTATGTCTATTATGACATTTCTATTAATAAATAGTTCATATTATAAGAAGATCTATTTCCATTCCAAGTGATGCTTTTTCATTTTTTCCCTAGAAATATTCAACCAGAATATGATTTACAAGTATTACCTAGTTTTTATGTTGAAGGGTCTTTTCTTCTGTTATATATTTACATACACACATTCATACACATATAAGCATACGTATATGCATATATACTTTTCTACAGTTTTGAATCTGCCAATTTGAACTATGAAATCATATAACTGCTGCAAACAGAGCAAACAATTCTTGTTGCATCAAAAATTACTCAATATACAAATTTATGATGATTACAACATTAGAACATTTCTTTACAGTGAAAAGATTACTATTTCAAATATTAAGTTACAGTGACAAGGTCCCCTTTGCAATGTAGCTTTATCTGCTAAATATTTTTAGCAGATAAGTATTTTTAACAATACCAGCAAGCAGATCTTTCATAATCTCGCCATTCTATGAAAATGCTGTCAAAGTAATGAATGCAATATGTTTTTAGATAACCCTGGAATCAGTATGTGTAGAGCTCAGAAGCAGACCAAAGGAGAGATATAGAAGTAAAAGAGAAAGGAAATCCTTATGTTCCATCCACAAATGAGACTCTAGGAAGCATATGCTTGAATGAGTGAGAAAATCAAGCTGCAGTGATTAGACATCAATGTTATTTTAGAGCAGCTACTGCAGATGAAGAGAGTTTCTGTAAACCAGCAAGATAAGCAACCACTTCAGGCATGCAGGTATAGTCACAGAGGAAAAATTGTGCCTCATAGAATATTTAGCCTTTTACCATCATGAAAGTCATTCTTCTGTTTCCCAGTTCTGGATGGTGAATGCCATATTCTTATAGAGATTACATAGAACTGTAAAATTTCTATGCAATTGCGGTTTGTGTCTACCTGCTCTTATAGAGAAACACATCCATTCCTCTAAAAAGGTTTGGTGGCTTTTTCTTTCAAAGGAGAACATTGCATTTAACAGGATAAACATTACATGTTTACACAGGTGAATAAATATTTTACTGGGGAAATATTAAATAAGTTTTCCATTGAGATGGTCTGGAATAGTTGGAAGACATATTTGTAGCATCCTCTCCCTTAGTGAGTGGAAGGGATTGTAATAAATGTCAATTTACTGCTGATAAAATTGTATTCTTTGACAGAACTCCATATTCCATATTAACAGCATAAGTACAGAGAAAAAAAGTCACTCTAGAGAAACACAATTTAGCATATGAAGTTTGCTTTTGTGGAGGTTTTTTTTTTGTTTGTTTGGGTTTTTTTTGGTGTTTCTTCTTTTTTTTTTTTGTGGGTTGCTTTTTATTTTTTTTTCCCCCACACAGAAATTCCCTAGCAATAGAAAGAGTAACTCTGATGCTAATGAGGATTTCTACACTGGCAACAGAAAATATAGTGGTGTCAGAGTGTCTGTTTCCATCATGAGTTTCCTAGGGGACCAGTATGAAATTAACCTAGTTAGCAGTCACAGCCAGTGCAGAGTAGGCTCCCCTAAAATTCCCTTTTCAATAAAAGCAGCCTCATCTCTTGGCAATATCACTGGGTTCCATAGGAGAGATGAAAGCCAAACGCATGGGCAATTCTGTTGTTGAAATAATTTTTATTAAAATATTGTTACTGTTATTATTATCTCTTGTAAGTGAAGACTAGGCCATCTGTCAAGTAGCAAAGTATTCTATACCATCTCACATTCTATGTATTTTTATGATATAATTTAAAATTAAGAATTATATCAAGAGCTTGACATAGAATGAGTTTTTTTTATTCCTTTTTTTGTTCTTAATTTCCGTCCTCAGGCAAAAGTAAACAATACAGTTCAACACTGAGTTTCCCACTGGATTATAGCAGTATCCTTTTAAAGTATTAGAAGGATGTTAGAGCTCAGAAACACACCACAAAACTTTTCTATGTAGATATCATAGTGTAACATATTTTGATATATCATCTTATTTAAATTCCAGTCTGGGTAACCAGATGCAGATTAACAAATTTCTCTGTGTTTCGACTGAGAATTTCAAGGCTGTCTGTGAAGTGAAGTGTGGGTCTCCTGTTGACAAGTATCTGTAGAAAAACAGGCACGTTTATAGATGGTATCTAGGGGAATGACTCAACAGGGTAAAATTTGAGTTATGCAATGATCAAGGACACGAGGATTAGCAGGACAGCAGGGTGCAAAGAGAAACGAGGTTTGCTGGTTTTTTGAATTGAAGAATTCTTTCAAGAAACTAAAAGTATTGCAGTAAGTCATTCATGAATCAACATTTACAATCAACAGCCTAATCTGAGAAAAGGGAGCAAATCAGAAAACAAAACTGTCCAAAATGTAGGTATCATAGTAATTGAGGGACATGACCAATGCTTTTGATTTTTTGAACATCATACTTCCAACTGAAATGTGTTCCTTGATCCTGGGTAGTAGAACTTGGATTAATAGTAGTCAAATATTGATGGCATCTCTGCCATTATAATCCAGCTTTATAAATTGAGGGGAAATGTCATTCAAGTTTATGACTTGGCAGTTTCTAATTCACAGTTGAATATTCCGCTTAAAAAAAATCTGGGGAACATAAAAGCTAAACTTGCAAGCTTTTGAAATGCATCTAAAAACATTACATCATGTCACTTGGGGCTTCCATATAGACATTTCTGTGTTAAACAGGGAAATGTGTGATTAATTTCCAGAAACAGTGTCAAAGTTGTTGCAATGGTCAGTTTGTATGAGCACAGTTTGCATCATTTACAAACTATGGCTTGGTCCATTTACAAACTATGGCTTGGTCCAAGTTGAATTGCATAAGTATGAATGTTGGATTAATTTTGGTCCAAGGTTTTGAAAACTAATCTCTTGTTTACTTGATAATACAGTTGTTATTAAAAAAATTAAAAGCAAGTACGAGAGGCTAAGCTGACAAGATAGGAATGAAAGAGAGACTGGCCAGAGGTTGCATGTGGATTTGAGTGACAAGAGTAATAAAAGTTTCAGTGTTTTGTCGGGTCAGAACCTTTGGCAGCATGAAGCCTACTTATCCCTTCAGTCTTGCACTACCTGCAGCTTGTTAATCACTTGCACTTCCTGTATATCAGTACTTTTCATACATCTCTCTTAAAAAAATCAAAAAACTTGGTGGATAAATAGAAGCATTATGAATATCCTTGGCAAGGATATTTGCCAAGTTTATTTTTATATTTTTCCCTGGGACCTTTGCACAGTTTAATGACTAGAAACATCATTCATCTGATATTTTATGAGACATTTAATATAATACTTTGCTCTTTTTCTTTTATTTTTCTGGTTTTACATCTAAATGTGTTTAGACATGACTGACAACCCATTTTCTAGGACCACTGGCAATATGCCATGAAGATCCATAAAGAGGCTTTCTCCCCTAAAGACATTTTGATAGATTTATGTGCATGATGCAATATCATGCAGGAATATCTAAATGTATTTTGAGAGACCTAGTTTGGTTAGTTCCTTATCTGAGCATTGTTTAACCCATACTAATATATCTTGTTACTTAGACCCTTGGGCTTCTCTTGCTTTGCACGTCAAAGTACAAAGTTTCACATGTTATATTCAGTTGTATTTGACCAAAAAATTCAGGTGGGGACATTTTAGCACTGAGGTCCACAATTTAGGAAAATATTGTTTTACAAGGGCCTCAGGTAGTATTTTTCTGACTATTTTTTCATGTTTCGGCTTATGCAAAAAATGTGCTTGCAATACCTTAAAAATTAAAAGCTGACCCCTGAAACAAACTGATAAGAGCTGATTCTGAGACAGATGATCTAGATGACAAGACTGTAAAATACTTCCAAGGGTTCTGCTCCAATGTCTGTATCAGAGACCCCTTGACTTCAAGCAAAAAGAACATTCCACAAATGGGGCCTCCTCTTTTGGACAAACTGTGAAATTCCATGGCTTTTCCTTCTGATATTCTTAGTACAAGAGATATGTTACTACTGTCTGGGAATTTGGATAGAGTTTATGTATTGTAATTTAATATTTTCCTGAACCTGTTAATTAATGTCTATATAATGTATGACACAACAATAAAGTTGATTTCTGTCACACATCCCTTCTGGTACATCCAAATTTCCCATTACTATACATCTGGATCTTTTAAGCATGCAGATGCAATAATGAGTATAAATCATTATGAAATTTATCAATAGTAGTATTGGGTAATGACTAGAAATCTGAAATCTACTCACAGTTCTGCTCATAGGTAAATTTGTGGTGAGATTTCCCAATGGAAAGATTTTTTTCTGAATGGTGGAAAAAATGGCAACAGTTACCTTACCACATTTCTGTTGCAGATGCATTTATAAGCAGGTGCAACTTCAATTTTAATTAAATAGGTGCCATGTCTGTCTTTTAGGACACTCAATTCAATGCAGACATTCTCTGACAAAAGAAAGTGTTTCATTAAATTTGAGTTAAGGGTGCCCGTGTATTTGTGCCCTACCTAAGAATTAAGGTCAGTGAAATGTAACATTTTAAAATCAGAAAAATCTGAATCGTAGGACATGGAGTTGTTAATATGCCACCTTTGAGCAATGTCTTTAGAAGTCCAGAGTTTTACAGACTCGCACCTAGTCTTAGCTAACAAGGTCAATTTCAGAACAAACAATGATATCTAACAAATTTTTTTTACCTTTTCAAAGGTAAAATGAACCACATTGAACCAAAATGAAGGCTAAATGAAGTGGGTTGAAGCTATCCCCAACAGCTGTAACAGTGGGTTATGACTAGGAAGTAACCTCAAATAGGCAATGTTTTACAGTTTCTTTATATATTTCCATAAATTAAGATAATTTTTCTGCTGGATTTTTACTCTCACAGCACTGAAAGGTCTATGTCAAGAGATGGCTTGATTTTTTTTTTGCAGATACTGGATTAAGACACACATCTCTCTTTCCTTGAATAAAGCCAGTAAATGCTCAGACACAGATCTCCTTACACTGCCAAGTTTCTCCAACTAATCCCTTCACCATTCAATATCACTGCACTTAGCACAGTGAATCCAGTTGAAATTCATGTGGATTTTTGCCAGCAAGGGAGGAAGAATACAGTCAATATTTCACTCTCATATTTTAGCATTCTGTTTCTATATATTCACAAGTTTAAGTTACATATGCATCAACTCCTTGTTTCCTGGCTTTCAGATATCTGAAAGTCACTGGATTAAACATTCTGGAAAGGAACATGACTGTACTGATATTTTAGATCCTGGTAAAAGACATTTTTGTCAGACATTTGTTATGTACCACACGCTTCAGATCCAAACAAACACGATTTTACTGCATGCCAAGGTAAGTTGCCAAGAAATGTTTTACACAGAGTGTGGAGAAAAAGGGAGGGGGGATTATGTAGCTGTTAGGAGCTGCTGTAAATTCTTGAGGTCATGAAAGAAGTTTGTGGAATAAAGAAAAGTAAAAAGAATGCACGGGGTTCAGTAAGAAAAATAAGGTAAGGTCAGAAGATATTTTCTTGATTTAAAGCCCTGGAGTTGGAATGTGAAGTAGATGACAGACAAAAAGGGTTTCTCTGTAGTGCTTGCTGCTGGCAGTGATTATAGGCATCCTGGGACTAAGCAGTAGGCAACAGAGACATTGTGAGTACCAGAGAGAACAGGTTCAAGAACAGAATCTGCAAGAATTTCAGCAGTTTGGCCCAAAAGTAAAATACAGTTTAAAGGACTTCCTTTGAACTGGGGGATGTCTGTGGCATTGTTTTGTATAGGAACAATGAATACCTTTTTTCTCTGTTTGTCCTAGAAATCTGGGACTTGGGAGAGAAAAATATTGCCAAACCACCAGTCACCCAGCAAAATATGAAAAGAGACCATGATAACTCATCAAGGATCCAGCAGGGCCCATGGAAACAAAACCAGAATAAATGTTAGAGAAAATGCATCATTCATCTCTGGAGCAGCTACAGTCATGCAATGACATTGTACAAGAGATGATTACTGATGAGGTGATAAAAGGCAGTAGGAAGACATGAATAAATATATGCAAGGAAAGTCACAAACACATGATTCATCAAAAAGGAGTATCTTTAGAAATGTTTCAAACTGTTCAAACTGTTATGCAAGGTTTCCCTCAGGAAAAGATTTCTAAGCATGAAATCAAATCAGTTCCTTGTTCCTTTCTCTTAACAAAATAATGCTCTAATTTTTACCTTGGAAAGAGACTCCATAGTGAAAAACACCCAAAAAAACAAAACCAAGCTGCTCGCAAAAATATCCAACTATGAATTTGCTAAAATTTTCCAACTTTATACACTATGAAAATGAAATGGCAGATTGCCACACAGATTGGATCATAAGATACAAGGTAGGTGTTTTCATGCTGCAGGATAATTACAAATAAATCTTCAGTTTTTATCTACAGGGACAGCTACTGAAATTGCACAACTATAATTAACAATAAGTAATAAATTATAAAGATAAATAGTTGAGAATGGCTCTAGCTGATAAAAGTTTTGGCTATAAGAAAGAGAGAAAAAAAGGGAAAATCAAAGGCGAAAACAAAACCCACAGATGTTTAAACATTAGTTTGACTTCAGACAAAATCTTCAGAGTTGTAGATCTTACCCAATAAACCTCTAAATAACATTTTGTCTCAACAGAGTTTTAGAAGTGCATGGTGGATAATAGTGTGAATCTGAAAAAGTAATAAAATTCACCAATATCAGATGTTTGAATACTGCCTTTTTTAGTGTAACATAGAGACTGCATGTGAGTACAATATTTCTACATCTGTAGTTAGGGAGCTCACTGTAGAGCTAGACTGGTGCTATGGGTGTTTAACTGTGTGATTGGAATAGTGGCGCTACACAGAAAACTATTACCAACTTCCACTGACTGGGGGTACTCAGGATTTCTGGATTATGACATATTCTCAGATCTGGATAATGCCACATACCACAGCATGGAGACCACTGTCTCAGATGAACTCATGAAGTTCACATCCTCAACAACTTATGTCTTTAAAATAAAGCTTTCATTACATAGTCTATGTGTTTATCCTTTCTCATGTAAACTACCCATCTCATAATTCATTTTTTAGTAGTACATTATTGTCTCAGTTGAGACAGCCACAACACACAGATTAATGCCATACAACTTCAGAAGGCTTCTCTCTGTGAGCTCCCACAGTCAGCTCCTTGCAGCACAACCAGCAAACTCCAACTCCCCTCTCAACCAGCTAACCCACTCTTTTATAACACTCATCCTTATTGACCTATCCTGTGACCTGTTAAGGGCAAGGCTGTTCTTACTCTTTGGTAATTACTAAAGCTACAACTCCCCAGGAGCAAGATTGCCTTCAGAACTGTCTCTCTGTTCTCTTAGGACTTTTCACATAGGACTAACAGTTATACAAATGTTCAGGCAACACGTTACAGTAAAAACATACGCTTCTGAGTTTTGGTTTAATTTTGTTTTTAATGGTAGAGAACATCAACTTAACTCCTCATATTTTTCACTAGCAAATAAATACATTGTACTGAATAATAGAACTACTCTGTCTCTAGCTCTCACTGCTGCTTTAATAAATTCTCTTGCTCCTTTTCAGCTTTGTTGCTTTTGTCTCTTGCAATTCCAGTTCTTCAATCTGCTGAAGTAACATCTCTGCTTAGATATCGAGAGGTGTTGTCAGTTTGTTGTTTGTTTCCCACAACAGTAGACCCTGAAGAAGCTTCTACAGAAGCCATCTGAACAGTCTCTGCTTTAGGGAAAGGCATACTCACATTATGTGCCCAGTGGCTCCCCTGGCTCACCATCTCTCCAGGTGTCAAAACCAGTCAGGTCCAGACTAGGCAGTGTCCCCCCGCTGCTCTCAATGCTATGCTAGGCTCCATCTCTGGCTGTACCTTGCCCTACAGCCCAACCGCAAATCACATCGGGGTCACCATGTGCCACAGTTGAGATGGCCACAATATACAGATTAACACCCTACAGCTTCAGAAGGCTTCTCTCTATGAGCTCCCACAGCCAACTCCTCACAGCACAACCAGCAAATCGACCAGCTACCCCACTCTTTTATAACTCATCCTTATTGGTCACAGCTGGGACCTATTAAGGGCAAGGCTGCTCTTACCCTTTGGTAATCAGTTCAGCTGCAACTCCTCAGGGGCGAGATTGCCTTCAGCACTACCTCGATTCTCTTACAATCCATCCTCCCACACATTATCATCAGTATTTAAATAACACCTTCCTTACTCACAAGAAAAGGATGTCAGATTAATCATGAGAATTTTTGTCTTAAAGAGTGGCTGCTCATCAAATGTACTTTATCCAAAATATAAGAAATATTTTATATTTTTCTTGTTTGTAACATTATCTCTTATTTAAATATTGAGTGAAGCAAAAGTACACTCAGATAAATATGCACCCTCTAAAAACTCCTGACTTCACAGTATCCATTACTAATGTGGATGGGTATTTTGTGCTTATACTTTGTGCTGCATGTTGAGCTTGAAGTTTTATTTATTCTTTACTTTCTTTAAATCTGAGATAGCTCCTTAATGGCATTTTTCAGTGTTGACAATAAAGAAAAATCTGTCCTATTTATTTTTAGATAACATGGATATGTTCAAGGTTTCCTATCAGTATAAGTAATCTTTGAATTCATATTGTTTCTATTGTCTTTAGTTATTGCTCCATTTAGAAAGTTTAGCCTGTGCTTAAGCTTCATTAAAGTATGCAACAGATATGACTTATTATAAAGTCATTAATAAATAGTTTTTTGAAGTAATAAATAATTAATTAATAATTTTCCTAACCATTAGCAAGTATGAACAGAAGGAAGTGGGTTTTGACATCATACATTTTATGAAGTATTTCTGTTGTGGGTTCTAAATTATGTAAACAGCTGCTTAAAAATATGAAATTTTTTCCCATTAAGATATTTGTTTTTACTGTATCTGTATTACAGTAGCACCTAAGGAATAAGAACATAATATTAATACTAGTGAGTATCCTTAAACTCTGAAATAGTACATTTTATTTCTTAAACAAAAACAAAAGAAAATTCTGCACAATTAAACATTTATTGGTTGGAATTTAAAAATCTTTTAATGATGACAAGTTTTATTTATTATTCATGTCAAAGAAAGAATCCCAAAGGTCTTAAATCATGGAAGAAAAAGTAGAAACTAAAATTCAGGCACCTACTGAGCTTAGATTACTTTTCTCGATTACCCACAGACTGGCAGTCTTCAGAATTGAGTGTATCATCATGGACAATGGGGTGATAACAGCTGCTAAAATAAAATGGATCATGGTTGTATAGGGATTTGTAAATAATCAACAGTACTATAAGGAGAGTTAGTCTCAGCAAACTGAGACTCATTGCTTGCACCTCCAGGGAAAGCATGAATGCTGAGAGAATGTGCAAGTTGCTCCTTTGAATTAGCTGTTCCTTGTATACTGTGGGAGTTATTTCTAGAGGTTATCAAATATTAGGTGATCCATTTGGTCTGGTTGTGCATCATGTGTGATCAGAATCAAATAACCAAAATAAAAGGGAACCAGCAGTGCATTAAAGAGGGGAATAGAAAGCCCAGCCTATGTAGCGAATCTCATTTATCTGTTTTGAACAATGAAGGCTTTCTTCTGAAAAACCCTTTCAGGAAATGAAGGACTTGACAAAGTCAGGGATCTATGTTTTAGCACTTATCTACATTAGAGAAAAACTCTTAATCAAGATGTGCTACACCCTTATGAAACTGAGCTTGCATACACTGTAGACTGTAGTTCAGTCAGCCTCTTCATATTAAGGAACTCAGCCTGTTCAGGCAATAGATGTATAAAAGGCAGAAATCTGTTGGAAATATCATCTTCAGAAGATTAACTATAATGAATATGAACTGGCCACACCCCTTTTCAAAGCAATACATAGGTTTTTAAATTTAATATATCTCAGAATCCCCCACTCTTTTCTCATATATGACAACAACTATTTATCCTTTGGGCAAGCAGCTGTAAGGAGAAGAGAGAAACATGGGCTCTACTGACTTTTTTTGCTCACTGCTTTTTGTGCCCTGAAAGGAGGAAAAAAAAAAAAAAAAAAGTGTTCCAGATTCTAATTCCTTATGTACATAGCAGTTAGTGCATGTATACTAATTTAGGCAAATTTTCTAGCCATTTCCAGTGATTCTAGCCTGGTGAGGGATGCTATGGATAAATCATTCATAGAATCATGGAATATCCATGGAATACCCACTAGTATCATTTGAACTCCTGGCCCTGCACAGGACCACCCTAAGAATCACACCATGTGCCTGAGTGTTGTCCTTATGTTTCTTGAACTCTGGCAGCCTTGGTGCTGTAACCTCTTCCCTGGGGAGCCTGTTTGAGTGCCCAATCACTCTCTGGGCAAAGAGCCTTCTTCTAATGTCTAACCTAACTGCCCCTCCCATCCCCACCCCTCTACTCAATGCAGCTTCAGGCCATTCCCTCGGGTCCTATCCTGGTCAGCAGAGAGAAGATTAGCAGTGTCTAATACATTAGCAGTACCTAATCCTCCTTGGGAGGGATGTTCATGACTAAAATGTAAATTAATCTCCAGGGGTCTGCTGAAGCAAATGTGTAATGCCAAAGTGGAGATGCAAGAGAAGATGTCACAAACAGAAGTGGTAGTGGAACAAAAACCAAGACTTTGTCATGAAAATGAAAAGAATTAGACAAAGAGCTTTTAGCCAAAATTAACTATTAACATGTAAAGCTTTTAGGTTCAATATCTCTATCCACTCAGGGCAGCTTATTGTGCTTCTTTTCTCTGCAGTGCTCTTCAAGGTAACTTTATTTGTATTTTAACTAAATCAAATAAGTAACAGGCATCTTAAACATCTAAAACAGCCCACAATAATTTTATGTATCCTTTAGTGTTTTAAATAACATTTGTTTTTCCAAAATTCTTTGAAAGATTCCAGGCATGTCTACTCATTTAGAACAGACTGACAAATACTGAAGAGAATGTTTTGAAGACTGTGAAACTGGCCACTCAAAAATTTGATGAATGTCATTTCTATTTATCTCTTTAACCTTATTTAGATTATATGTGGATTTTGAGATAGTGTTTATGATAAAATTGCTATTCAGTTTTCTGCCTTCGCAATAAGACCAGCATGCTGTGCAAAGGCTCCAGTATATACTGATAAAGCAATAATAGTGATAAAGTGATAAATAGTGCTAAAGCAATAATTTAAATTCCATATTAAGTAAAGAGAGGAAGAAACACATCTGCAGAAAAGGCCTAGTTTACCGAGGGTGGGGTTTGATATTTTAGGTAAGCTTATCTAACTCCTATTTCCTGATCTTAAGACTATATGTCCCATCTGCATCATGGTGCAGGCTTATTGGCTTTTTTGTTTGTTTTATTGATTGTTTTTTAACCCCAACTGTTCATAGAATTAATGTGTGAGAAAAATTTTTACATTTATATGGGTTAGATTACTTTTTTCCTGCTATTTTTATCATTAAATAGGGCCTCAAAAACTGCAGAGTTAGCAGAAGACATGCAGCAGAACTGGGAGTTACATGCTGGAAGCTATGAAATCAGTTTTCCTTCAGACACACTTTGAATTTTCTTTTCTTTTTTTTTTTTCTCTCTCAAACACAGAACATTTAGCCTTCCCAGAGAAGGGTCCAGTCTTAAAGTAGGTATCTACACCCTGTTTTCAGGAGTTAAAGAAAAATAGGAAATAGGAGTAGGAAATAATAGGAAGTGTCCAATGTTTCAATTCTCTTGGTATTTAGTCCATCTAAGGAAATAATTATTGATGCTCATATGAGATGAAGCACAGGATGCATGATCTTCATAACAGATTCTAAGATTTCCTGGGTAAATAGGCTCTTCAACCCTTTTCTTAAAATTGAGCCATTCTCATTATTCTGGTGGACATAAAAGAGAAAATAGAAGAGAAAGCCAGACTGCAGTGGTTTATTTGGATACTCAGCTGGGAGGGACGTGATTCTAATTCTGCCTATTAAGCATGATAGGCTACTGGAATGCCAGCTGAGATGTATTTTAGTTTTCACAGAATCACAGAATAAGCTGAGTTGGAAGGGACCAAAAAAGATCATTGAGTACACCTCCTGGCCCTGCACAGAACCACCCCACTCAAGAGTTTAGAGGAACCCACCACCTATCTACCAGGTAGTGAAATGCTCCTATTCTGCCTGAAAGGAGCAGCAGCAGGAGAAAACAACAATTTTACAGGCAGCGACTACTCAAGAAAGATACATCTCCAAAATTGAACATTACATCTGGCACACATAGATACTGGAAAGCAACCTGTTGCTCTGTGTCTTGGTTTGAGAGGAAGTGAGTTTTTGGGGAAGTTTTAGTCAAACCAATCAGTGGTCAGATTTGAATATTGACACCTGGTGTGACCACTGAAGACACACGGGCTTAAAAGCAGAGATTTCCCAGAGTTCACTCTCGTCCTCGGCAGCCTGGGGAGCGGCACCGTCTCTTCCCCACCGGGCCGCAGGCTGGGTGGGGGAGGGAGCCATGGAGGCCCAGGCTGAGGTAGGCCGGAGCCCCGGAGAGAGAGAGAAGGTGGAAGGGAATGGAACCGGGCCAGCCCTGCAGGACTGAGGGGTGGAGAAAACACCGAGGTATCTTTTGTTCCCCCCTCCCACCCCAGAAGAAGAGAGAGAGAGAGCGCGAGCCTGTGCCGGCAGAGGAGGCGGGGAGGGGAAAGCTGCCCTGTGGTGAGATCTCAGTGCCCTGAGGGCAGCGGAGCTTGGACTTTTAACCCTTTCCTGGGTGAAGGAAACTTTGTGAAACATTAGTCCTCCTGGCTGGTGGTTGGAGAGAGAAGAGAGACAGTCTGGGACCTGAGATGTTAAGAAGATGATGTGGAAAAGCTGAAGTGGGAGGAGATGATGGAGTGGCTTTTANGACTGTTGTCCCAAAAATGAGACACAGTTGTTTTTTTGGCACTTGGCAAAGCATCCTTGAAGAACCCTGAGCAGTTTCGGTCCATGGACGGTGGTGAGAGCACTGGACATGGAAGGAGGATGTCACGATGGCAGATTTTCTCTGGGCAGTGCCATGTGTGACAAGGAAACATGGGGAGTTTCAACCCTGTTTCGTGGGGAGGACTGTGGTACAAGAGAGACTCCTCTCTACCCTGATGGACTGAAAATTGATTATCAGAGTGTTGGTAACTTGATCAGGACTCCAAGATTTTTGTCTCACTGTGCTTTGGTGAAATTGGGTGGGAGGAGGAATGGTTTAAAAGGTTTTCATTCTGTTTCCTGTGTGTTTCTGATTTTAGTTTGTAGGTTAATAAAGTTTTTTTTTTTTCCCTCTCTTTCTAAGTTTGAGCCTGCTCTGCTCTGTTCCTGGTCACATCTCACAGCAGTTAGTTAAAGAAAATACATTTTCATGGGGGCACTGGCATTGGGCCAGTGCCAAACCATGACACTCTGTCTGTAGACACTGTATGTTATGTGAAGAGTAACCCTGGTCTTGATCAACATGGAAAGATTCAGACTGGGAACCTGGAGAATCATTCCTACTTCAGGTGATTTTAGCTAGATGTGAAGATAAATCAGATATTGATGATAGGTTTCATAATTGTTTGGGAACATAGAATACTGAGGCCAATGGATCAGGCATGTTTGTCAGGGTTTTGGTTGTGGTTTTGGGTGATTTTGAGGGGGCTGTTTTGGTTTGGATTTTGTGTTTCTTTTAAAAAGCTGCTATACTGTAGGACAAAAATCCTTAGAGGGACAAAAATATCTTTCCAAGATTTAATTTAATTTTCACCATTAATAGGAGAGGTGATGTATCAGCAGATTATGAAACAGAGGAGAGAATCTAATTTTCCTGGAATACATGTATTAAAAATAGTCCTGCCATTCTCAAAAGAAATCTCCCAATGATAATCTAGGTAGATCCATGGCATCTAGTATTCTAGGAAGTTCAGTAGCTAGATTTCTCTGGGAGGAGATGGTCAGAAAGAATTTGTCCAACTATGGTAAAAAAAAAATCAACCCCTAGGTACTGAAGAAGAGTTTTTGTGGCAAAAAAATATATGTTTAATATTCTGTATTGATTGAGAACTTTTTTCTTTGAAAAGAACTTTGTTTTGCTTGGAGAGCTGTGGCTTTGCTGGCTTACATTTGGACTTAGCTTTGTACCTGAAGTACAGTCCCAAATAATATAAATAGTTGAAGCTGTTCAGATTATTAAGGTATAACACAGAGGATAGTATAAGGTAAGATGAAACAATATGGGAATGCAACTAGACACAGGTAAATTCTGAAATTAGTTAATGTAGCAGATTTAAAACATGACAACAAAGACTAAACAAAGTATATAATTAGGAAGAAGTGTCTGGTGGGTTATGTCAATAGTGTACAATTGATTCATTCTATAGAAATAAAATTATGTCCAAAAATTTGTGGAAAGAAATGTTTTGGGGAAAGTTTTTTCCTATTCAGTTGCTTTATTAAGGGCCTTTCTTAATCAGTAGAAGTTCAGAACAGGGAAGAGAGATCATCAAAACAAAGAGTTTGACATTCTTACACAATTCCAGCAGAAGACAACTGTCCTGACATTCATGCACAGTAAGTGCCAGACAGAGCTGTCACCTGATACTTGTAAGCAGGGCCTCAAGGCACAATTGCACAAAGGCAGAATGATCACTTGAGACTTGAGCATGTTTCCAAACCATGGACCGACTGAGCAGTGATGTGCAAAAGCAGAAAAAGGATCTCTGGCTTTACTGCATCCAAGGAAGGGTATATGTTGCTTCTTTTTCCTGAGGGAGACCAGTTTTAATAGAAAAGGTTCATGAGTTTTGAAAGATGACTGCAATGAAGAAGTTAAAAAAGACTTCTGAATTTTAGAAACTTTTAGTTTCATTTGTACGATTTACAGAGATGGAAGAGGAAAAGACTTTGTGGGAACAGGAAGCTTGTTTTAAGCTTGGGATAGAAATAAAGTAGGAAGACATGAAGGTGTGATACTGGAGCTAGATGAGCCTGTTCAGAAAAAAGGTGTGAAAAGTCCTCTCTCACAGGATATGGTCTGCCACTGCAGAAGCCACAACATAAAATTAAACTGCCAAAGATAGTGATGGTTATTAATATTTTGCCCTTATAACAACTTTGAAGCAGATCTTTCTGACACAGATTATACTGTGTTTAAGAACAGGAGACTTTATTCTGTGTTGGTTTCTGGTTGTAATTTTCTACATATGGTGATGCCAGAGACACAAATGTTAAACACAGACTTAGGTCAGCTAAGTTTGTGGTTAAATTACAGAGTAGTATCCTTGAATCTGATCCTTTCTCCTGTTCCACTGTTCAAATGAAATCAGAAATCACGCCCTTAAACTCTTTAGCCAAAAGTAGCATTATTGTATGGTGTTGTAAATACTATTGAAGTTTGGGGGAGGGGGGGGGGGGGTTCTGTATAGATATATAAGCATATATAGAGTGGGGTGACAAAGATAAGCAGAGACAGTTAGGCCCAATATATAAATTCTCTTAACAGCATAGAATTAAGTTAATGTGTACATCATTGAAATTCAAATAAAACATAAGAATAAGGGCAAAAAAATAGGAATATTTGAGGAATTTTTCCTTATTCTGGGGAGGTGGTAGATAAGCAAAAGTAACTGTATAAAGAATGGAAAATATTTTCAGAGCCTTCATCAAGAGAATACAGGAAAGAAATGGACCCTGTATACCTGTCTTCTAAAAAAGAAAAAGCTAGAGAGCAAAAGGGAGGTGCCAAGCAATAAGACACAGAGCAAATATGTAGTAGTGTGCATTGTCTCTTTGTAAAGGGTTGTTGAAGGGCAAGTAATGTGTAACTTAGTGTTGCAAGGCAACCCCTCTGGAACATTCTTGTAAAACTGGTTTGGCGTCTGTACACAAGGAGAGCCAATTTGGATACAAGGACAGCTGCAGACCTTTCCTCTTCCTTCTCAGATCTTAGAAAAATATTTGTAGCTTGCCTGATAAATAGCAGAGATTTACCTTAGAAATTAGTCCAGAAGTTTCGCCAGCTGCAGAAAAGCTGCCCGTTCAGGGCTGGTTCCTGGATCTGTGAAGACCACAGAAAGGTGTTGTGTCCACGGCAGCTCCTGCCCTGCTGAGATGGCTGGCTTTCCTGTCAGGGGAACCAAGATGTGTCTGGTGTGTGACAAGGTCTTGTCTTGGATATGTACTGGGGAAAATGAGAACTTGCAGTGAGCAATGGGGCACACCATCCCTTCAGGCCAGTTCTTAGTCAGAGACATTAACAGAGTTAGAGACATTAACACTTAACAACATTACTTTCCCCTGGAGGCTGTCCAGTTCCTGACTGCTTAGTCTAATCCTTAATTTTTGATCCAGTTCTAATGAACCTAATCTGACAGCACCTATATTTTTTCCTCTGTTTCATTACCAAATGTACCCTTCTCTGCTCAGAAGCTCTGTTCCCTGAAGCCCTGCTAATTGCCAGTCATTTTCTCCTTGTTTTATTTATTTCACTTGGGATATTTTTCAGTCTTTACAAGATCTGTACCACAATCTTCTGTATCATCCATTTATTTGTTCCCATTTTTCCTCGATGAGCCTAGGATTTGGATCTTGTGTCCTCTTTTAGGTCAGTGCTTAGACTTCCTCCTCCGTATTTCCTACAGGCTGGAGAAGCAGGGTGTACCACAGACAGGCTGTGAAGAGACAGATTCCTTTTATTTTTTCTAGTTCTAGCATCTGTGCAATCCCACTCCTATTTTCCTGATGGTGAAATTTGCTAAATGGAAAATCTGACTTTTCATTTAGTGACTCCATAACTTTAGTTTACATTTAGGTTAAATGAGCCCATTGCTGAGCCCATGATTCACTGCAAAAGCTATGAAAGAACATATGGTCTAGAAGCACTCTGAAGGCGTGAGCACAGTAAGCTGCCCCACAGATCTGGTGCCTGCACTGGCTGGTTTGAAGCTGTGATAAATTCAAACGTGCTAGGAATATTTGTTTCCTCTGGCAAGTTATTATTAACCTTCTGTAAGTGCTGTCAGGCCTCTGAGAGCACTAAGATGCCCTACCCACCCTCAGCTAGGGCCCTTCCCCCACACCCTGCCCAGGACTCTCATTTAAGCTCAGGCTGGCAATCCTGATTTAAGGTATGACATAGTTGTGCCTGTGCCAACACCACCTTCTGGCCTTGTCTCCTGCCTGAATCCCCTATACAGACTCCAGCCCTAGAGTTTCCAAATCATCACTTGCTTTGTCTGTGACTGCCTGAAGAGCCTATTAGCAACCCTAACACAGAGCAGAGCAGCCACTGGGAGCGATGTCACTTGTGGCTTCTCAGCCCTGAGGGAGCAGCCATCCATTGCTGAGCCCTGACACCCATTTGGCTAGTCTGAAGGTCAAAAGAAAAAGACATATATCAAATGCCAGAGTTAAAACAGAGCAATGGTACTAAAATTGTACAGAATTATCTCAAGTTATCCTTTCTTCCGGCAGAGCTTCCCAGTGTGCAGCTCCATGGCAGCTTTAACATCACGAGGAAGTTATTTACAGAAGACACTGTAGGTGGGAAAGAGAAAATTCCACTCGTTCGAAGAGCTGGCTGCTTATGCAGCTCCTCTTTGTGCTAGATATCTCTGGTAGGTGTTTGTCTTCATGGCAGATTTCTGTTTAATGGTGTACTACTTCCTGCAGTGCACTGACTCTTTCAGCCCTGCACGTTACTTTACTGACCTTGGATATACCCTTTTTGTGGGTAATAAGTGCAGGCTTCACAAAACCCACATTATTGTAATTCTTAACTCCCCAGCCAGTTCAAGATCCTTTCTCTCACACAAAGTGTTTGAGATTAGTATGAGACTTGGGTTTGCCTGAAAAACTAATGAAGCATTTGTACCTTTGGCTTGTGGGCCTTTTATTTAATTTCAATCCTCCCTCACAGCTTGGATCATGGAGCTGGAGCCAAAGAGCAAGTGGGCATGCCTTCAAATTGTAATTTGCCTTCAGCTGTAGCTTTTCCTGGCTCATGAATGCAGTCCCTGAGTGTCGCTGCTGAAGTGCTCCCATTCATGCTGTGTCTAACAGCACTTATGGCATGCTGGTATAGGCACCTCTCTTGTTTTAGGAATGTGTACAATACAGTTTTGTACAAAAGCTTTTACACTGGGTAACTATGGATTGTCTGAAGGGCTGATGATGTCATATCTAAAGACACTTTTCTTCTTTCCACTTGCAAAACTTTCATTCAGCACACTTCTTACTGATTCTCATTCTTGCAATCTTCCTCACTTCCTTTGTCATTTTGCCTGCTTATTATGGGTAGGAGGCTATTAGTTCATTACTTATAAATTATGAATTTTCAAAAGAGAGATGTTTTGGATTTTTTTCTTCCATTTCTGCTATGTTTACCTCATTTGCTATTTATATCATCTAATCTTTCCAATCATATGATTCTACTGCATGTCTGATCATATGACTGGATTAGTTTACAAAACTGTGATCCTTTTCTCCTTAAACACAAGAAAGGTAGTTTGCAACATTTAGTTGTCATCCCATGAATGACTTTTACTTAAAAACTGTTTATTTTTTTCCCTTTGCCTTGCATTTTTCCCCCCAAGCTTTCAAGCAAAAATAGCATCAGCTGTTGAAGCATAACTTCTCTTTCCACATTTTTTTCTCTTTATAATTAAAGTTGGTTTGAACAGTCAGTATTTATATCTGATTTTCACTCTCTAATGTGCAATTGCATCTCAGTTGGAATGATTTCAGGTGGAAGATTTCACCAATGGAGATCTCACCCAGTATAAAACATACCTGATATGTATTAGGAGGGAGTGGTATTAGCAGATGTCAGTGAAATAGTTTCAGACAGTAAGATACACCCTTGTAATGACTGCTTATGAATTATTCCACTGGATTCCAGGGCAGTAGAAGGCTTATCAATTTGGGGAGGGTGAGCTATAGATATTGTTGAATGTCTTTATTTTGCATTTTATTTTATTTACAATCAGTTTAACTTACAAGAATGATAGAAGAGCCATTAAGCCATTACAATTAGAAATTCCACTGATTCACAAAGGATTCTTCCCATGTGAGTGGAGTCCTATTTGACATTCTTGCTGTCCATAAATTCAGAGTACCTAATTTGTGGGATAGGGATGTTGAATACATCTGAATACAACAATAGTTACATGAATCTTTGCAATCTGTTGGGTGTGAAACTAAAATGTGCTTTCATCACTGAAGCTTATTGCACCATCTTTAGTATGGCAGACAGGATGGTGTAAAACATGTTATTCACTCTCCTTCCCTGTTAATTCCTTTCAGCCCACTGCAACAGATCACACAGCCTAGGAAATTATGTGATAGTGGTCCTCAAAGAAGAATCTCAGAAGATCCTAAGGATAGCAGCTTCTAGAGAGATTGGGAACTTCAAACTTGACTAGACTACTGGGATAAAGCCAGTTATTAGCATTGACATTTGACCTGCTAAAAACATGTCTATCTCAAAACATTTTTCATCATTTCTCACATTTACTTTCTGAATCACTTGGTTTTTCACAGTGCATTTCCAATTGCAGCTGTATCGAGTAACTGGGAAGGTTTAACCTATGTACATTAGAGATGGGTGACTCCAGGCTTTTATATTTGCAGAGGAGAAAGGATTTAAAATCAGTTGCCTGCATCCAGTTTCCTAGTTGTTTTTCCAATATTTATTCTCATAGCATTACCTCCTGCTATTTCAATTTACACTGCCAGTTCTGGCCATTTCTGTTTCTCTGTAAAACTCCTATAAAGCCCATTTCTTTGCCACATAAATAGAGCATTTACGAAGCTGAATGTCTACTGTGGTAGTAGCTGTTCATATTTGATTTTGTCTGAATATCAGAGTCATACTGAGCAAGGTGGGAGGGTGAATCTACCCTGTGTATTTGTAATGGTTTGCAAATACAGTCATATTATCTTTCATTTACTGTGCTGGCTTTTTTTTTTTTTTTTTTTTTTTTCTTTTTTGTATGGAATGCAGAAGAGAAGCTGCTGTTTCTGTAACACCATGGAATAGCAACACAAACTCAAAAAATGATTATGCCCTATTTCCACTAAGTCATGCAAGTTGGAAAGCTTCAAAAACCTTTGCAATCTGATGCAAATGGTAAGATTATTGTTGGAAGCTGATTTCCATGTGCATATGTTGTATATATGCCTTCAGACAATGTACAGACCTCTACATGCAAAAAGAAGTCGCATTCATTTACTACCGACTAAGGACAGACTTGTTTTCAAAGGGAAATTAAAGAAATAATTTTGCCATGAAGAGGCAAGAGTGGAGGTAAAAAGAAGAAAAGACTAATTGATCATTTACTGTATGATGTATTCATGGATTTTCAGAAAAGAATCAAAAGAACATATCTAACAAACCCTGAATACAAAATAGGATTCAAACTGACTGCCACGATTTAACCCCAGCCAGCAACTAAGCATCGACAGCTGCTCAGAAGGGGGAGAGAGTTAGAACAGTAAAAGTGAGAAAATTTGTGGGTTGAGATAAAGACAGTTTAATAGGTAAAGCAAAAGACATGAACACAAGCACAGCAAAACAAGGAATTTTTCAACCACTTCCCATGAGCAGGCAAGTGTTCATTGGAAAGCAGGGGTCCATCACGCATAACAGTTAGTTGGAAAAACAAAAGCCATCACTCTGAACATTGCCCCCTTCCTCCTTTTTTCCCCAGCTTCATATGCTGAGTATGAAACCACACGTTGTAGGATATCCCTGGGGTCAGTTGGGGTCAGCTGTCCTGTCTGTGTCCCAGCTTCTTGTGGACTCCCAACCCATTCTTTGGTGGAGTGGAGTAAGAGGCAGGAAAGGCCTTGACTCTGCGTAAACACTGCTCAGCAATACAATGGCATCTGGGTTATCCATGTTTTCCAGTGCAAATCCAAGACAGCCCCATACCAGCTACTGTGAAAAAAAGTAGCTCTATCACAGCTAAAACCAGCACAATGGCCTAGAAATTAATGTTCAAAATACATTTTATGTTGCTGAGGGAACAGGGGTTCTTTATTCTGGAGAAGGCTCAGAGCAGACCTTATAGCTCTCTACTGGAGAGTGATGCCATCAGTGCAGGTATCTCGGGGTGCAGCTGCATTGTGAACTGCAGGTTGAGCCCTGGGGGCCTGAGACAAGAGAACATGAATGCCCAAGCCTTTGCATAAAAAAGGGACTGGCAACCTGTGGCCTCACCAGGTGACCAGGGAACAGGAGACATGGCAGGAGCAGTATAAAAACCCAGAGATTCCTTTGTTCAGTTGATCCTGGTCTTGTTTCTTGCTCTAGCAGACCCCATACTGTTATTATTTTCCCTGGCCCATGTAATGTCTTACCCATAATTGTTTAAAACTCCAGCTATCCACATATACTACATACAGTGCAATCCTTACTTCATTGTAAGAAAATTGTAAAATTCGCATAAAAGCATAACTACATTGCATCACTACTCATACTACAACTATATTTTTATTGTGGGTTTATAGTCGAGACTAAAGTGCACCAAGAAAAAATATTGCTTTCTAAGAAGGGTCATCTGTATAATCAAGGAAAAAGGAGAAGCGTGTTTTGGAAAGCTACTCACTGATTCACAAAGAAATGGGATGAGCCCTTCTGAGGGACATGCAGATGCAAATCAGAAAAGGTAAGGAGTCAAGACTTCAAGAGGAAGTCTTCACTGTGCTTAGAGGCTTTGCTCACACTGCTAAATAAAAAGGAATTACCTTGTGGAATCCAGCACTAGTGTGTGACTGCATGTATAATTTCTTTGTTAGCACAATGACTAACTGGAAAGATTTTGAATGAAATAGAAATATTTCAGAAATTGGGTAGATTTGCTTCTCTCTCCTTTTGAAAGGAGAGTGTTTAAGCAGATGAATATGAGCTAGAGCATAGTGGCACATGTGACTTCAGGGTCAGAAATTTGCCCCATCCTCTTCTTGCGTCTTTTGTAGATGTAATCACAGGCCTCAGAGAGGGAACAGAGCATGGATAATCCTGTGACAGCATTGTTGTACCGAGAAATGGATAGTAAAAAAGTGTAGCCATTCACTGTAAAGTGTTGATTAAAGATCTGATTCCAAGCTTATTCTGCATTTTTAGCATTCCTATGAAATTCCATGGGGGTTTTAGAGGTGCCTTCTCTGCAGTCCCTAAGGGGAACAAACAGCTGCTTTCCCTTATAGTGCATCACTCCTAAAGATTAATGGGACTTGCTAACAGGAGAAGAATAATTTGCATGTGTCTATGCCATCTTCAGAACATCTGGTCAATTTAAACCAATTTATATCAATATTCAATAAGTGTGAATATTGATGTAATATTACACTTTGAAATTGGTCTATTCATTATTTATAATGCATGTTGCTATGTGACAGTTTCTTTATGGACTGGCTAGAAGGAGGTTTACTTGTTTCTGTGGACCAACAGTAATTTGGGAATCCTGGATTTTGCTACAAATGTGCATGAAGAATACACTTTCACACTGTAAAAAAAGCTACTGATGAATGAAATGCAAATTCTGATTCTAAACTATTTTTGTGCATACAATTTTTAATTGGGACACAAAATAGTCTTGAAATATTTTATGAAGTTAAGTTTCACAAACATTTCAATAGTTTGTCTTCAATTTTTCACAACTTTTCCAGTTTCTAAGCATTTGGAACTAAACCTTCTGCCTGACAGTCTTGTATTAGCCTAAATTTCACTGGAAATCATCAGTAAACAGCACATGGCCATTTTCTAGTACAAGGCTGAAGAAAACTACATTTTCCTTTCAAGCTAAAAACAAGCAAAAGAATTGCAGTGGTGTTGCTGTCAAGCTTTAGTGACTCAATATGGAAAAAGTGACTTGACATTTGGCACCAGAGCAGGGCTGCATTTTGAGTGTGCCATTTACCAGCGTGTATCTGTGAAACCTACTGGCATAAATTGAACCTGTAGGGCAGATCAATATGCTGGATGAAAAGTCAGTGATATGTTCTATGAAGCGTGTATTATGTCCAAGAGCAGAAGCTATGTCATGGACGAGCTGCCAATCATTTCTTCAATGCTCTTGAACATCAGGAGTATATCTAATGATTCTTTGATTTTTGTTTGGTTTATTTTTTTAAATCAGAAGGTGCATTCATCATGAAGAAGTCAAGTAGCAGAGTCAAGTGCAGAAAAGTTAGGAAATAATAGGAAATAATGTTTATTTGCAGCCTTAACCAAATACATATATATTAGGAATGTACTTTGTTTTTTGTGCTTACAGTGTTTTGTTTTCATGGGATATTTCTTTCATTCAGTGTTCCTGGTAAGTCTGGTGAATCAAGATGATTCAGAACCCTAACACACAGAATCACTACTAAACTTAGAAGATATGTAGTGGCAAGACAGTGCAAAAGAAAAGTATTTCATGGTGATTGCCTTACAACTATAGTGTGGTTTTAGGCAAGTCAATGAAACCATGTTTTTTTCAGTTGTGATCCCTGCGAGTATCTAGACTCAATCAAGAACAAGTCTGGGCTTGTGCTGAGGCCCACAGAGATCCATGAGATCTTCTTCAAAGCACCCTTCTCACTTCCTGAAAATTTCACAGACAAAACTGCAAACAATGAACTTGAGATTAAGTCTTGACTTACTCATTAGCCGGTTGCCTAGTTGCTTGTCCACTTTGAGCCAAGAGTAGGAAACAATACACTGAAGAATAGAATCCCTCAGAGTTGCGTTGTCTTGAGCGGGATCATTACGTGGGTAAGTGAATTGAAATGTACTTGCAGTACGAGACTGACTCTGGCATTTCCCAACTCGCCAGGCCTTAATTTTACAGCTCTTGAATTTTATGAGCATTGTGATACTGAGAAATAGTCTGGAGCTTTATAACACAAAGGTAAAATATATTCAAGTGAATAATTTTATAATAATCTATATTTTGTAGAACAAGGGCTTTTCCTAGTTTTTTTTGCAGGTTTGTTGGGTTTTTTCCAAAAGCAGGAGAATTATTACCTTCCTTTTTTTCACCCTTTACTTGCTTTCTCATTTAAGTCTGGACACCATGTGGGATCTCCTTTTTTCCATTTTTTTGGTGCCATTCACAGCTGGTCATTCTGATCCTTTCTCCTTCCAAAACTTTCAACTAATCAACAATTGTAGTATTCATTTTCCGATTGAGATGTCACAGCTTCTGCTCTGCAGTGTTAAACAATCTCATTGTAGAAAAATGTCAAGAGAAGGCCAGTGAAGAGAAGGTGAAAATAGTGGAGACAGGAGGATGAGGCAACTGGTGTCTGCCACAGACTGGGGCCTTCTCAGTGTGCCTGGAACCTGATGGAACAGTGACAGGCAGTGAAGAACTGCAGTCTTGGGCAGTCATCCCATTTCCCTAATGATTCTGTAAAAATAAAGACTTAGCTTAAGGTGCACTGGCCTTCCTACCTGCTGACCTTGTCTCCCTTTGTGTGAACAACTGATTTGTTGCTGGTTATTTATCTGCATTTCAACTGATTCTCAGCTTGCTTTGAACTTTCCCATTACTAGTTAGAAAGTAATGCACTGAAGCATTAGGTGAAATCTCGGCCGTTACTTGGACACTTTCAATAGTTCTCCTTAGTTGTTCACTGTATAAGCATGATCATCCCATTATGAAGAGTCCTGGCAGGTTACAATGGCTGCTGTCTCTAATTCACGCCTGCCAGGCCTGTTCACTCAGCAGCAGGTGATATTTCAAAGAGACTTTGAACAAGTCTCACAATTAGGCACCATCTTGTTGGCTCTCTCATTATAGCAAGACCTGATTTCCTTCATTAGCTGAAAGACTTGTATTTTAGTACAAATATGCAAGTTCTGGCTATAGCTTCAGACTTTCTAAACTGGCTTTCAAGCCCAATTAGAATTAGTTAGATCGCTTACTGGAAGGAAAAAAAATAAAGAAGAAATTTTTTAAATCCCCAAACAAACCAACCAACCAAAACACCAAAAAAAGAAATCCCCCTCCAAACAAACAAAATCCCCCTTCAAATAATTAAAATATAGGACTTGCTTTTTTGTGTGTTGGTTTTCATGGAGGGCTCAGGACTTTGGATACTCTTGTGAACACACTCCTGTGAAATACTGTATCCCACTTATTTCGTAGTCTTGAGACTGACTTTGTGGCATTAGCCTTTTCTCACTTTTTAATTTTCTATTCAAATTCTACTCAAATATCTATTTGCAAATAGCTAGATGCTGAAGTAACTGGAAATACATAAGCTTCTCATAATATTTGATCCAAACTTTTTGCAAAAATTAAATAAACAATAGCAGGCCACTTATCTGAAGGCTGTCCAAAATGTTTAATTTATTTTGTAGATTTTTTGTATCTGGAAATTAGTGGCAAATTGTAAATAAAAAATATTAAAGTATTTTAAAGACATTCAATTTTTAAACTTAATTTTATTTTTGTGACCAGGCTACGGTTATGGAGATAGTCATAAATATGTATGGCAATAAAGTTCAATGCTTTTCTTTCCCAAAATAGTTAAGAATTCATTCATTCCTACTTTTCCCTTTGCTTACACCGTAATGGTCCTCTGTTTACTAATAGGTTATAGAAATTGTTTAAAAGGAATTAACGGGGCAAGATATCTACAGCCAGAATATTGGTCGTTCTTTTTGTCATACCCACTCATATTCCCAGTAACCTGAGAAGGATGACATTTTCAGTTGTATTGCTAATAAAGGCTATGTCTTTGCTTGGTCTTCTTTGATTTATGTGGTACCTTGCTTTGCTTCCTGAACAGAGAAAAAAACACTTAACTTTAAATTAATGGTTTGAGTTTTTAATTTGAATTACTTTCTTATATGATACATTAATTCTCATCACCAACTGCAGCGTCATAAGTCTTCAGAACCAATTCAGGTGAAGCTAGAGAGTCTTATACCTTGCTGAGGTCTGGTGCTATAGCATTAAATTATTGTTTTCTACTGCTTTGCAATCTGAAGACACTTTAATTTTCCTGCTGGCAGGAAATGATGAAGGCAGGAATGCACTCAAAGCTTTTACTTCCTTATAATTAAGATGCATTGGTACAGCTGAGCAAATCTGTTTCTCTCTGTACACTGACTGGCTTGGGACGTATTTCTATTACACTGCTATTCACTTGTCCCCTGTAACACTGTGGTTGATGACAGTACAATGAATCCCTGCACATTTTTATTTGGTATAGCTGAAACCTATGTGGCCTACATTTGTTCTTACGACAGATTTTTATACAAAGGTGGTAGAGAAGTAGTCTGAAAACGGAATAATTAGGTTCTGTATTGTATCACAACATTATATTTTTTCAGAACAAGTCACTCCCACTTCACCTACTTGGCATGACTTTCAGTAAAAACCTTGGGGGAACCGAAATGTGCAGGTATGAAACAATGCATGGAAATCAACTGAATTACACTCAGGATAAACCAAAACACTCATACTTAACATCTTCTGAAACACATTTGCTCAAAATATTATATTAAAATTAGCAAAAACTTTACATGACAAGGTTATTTATTTATCAATATCTTATGGCACACAGAAATCTGATGTAAAATGTCTCATTATCTCTATTCGTAGAATAGTTTATGAACTTGTTTACCACAGAGAATGAAGAGGTTTCTTGTAAATTTTTTCCTAATTTAAGTGAATGCTAGTGATGGAAAATTAAATTATATTTACTACAGGATCCTCCTTCTTTCCTCACAGGTTTACAAAAATTAAAGCAGCTGTGAAAAGAAAATAAATTGACATGCAGCATGCAAAAACTGCAATATAAACCAGTTTCTGGAGCACTACAGTCTTCCCAGATATTTACAGTTTAAACTTCATTGTAAGATACTCCCTGGAATGTCAATGGTCCCACAATCTCAAAAGGAGTTCCTGCTTTAGATTGGGTTTTGACAAGGATACAAGTACTATGATGCACTTGTTCATACTTCCAGGGAACTGTTTAAATTCTCAACAGTCCTCCAACCATTTAAAAGTACTTGATATCTTTAATAAGAAAATTCAACATGTGCCTCAGCTTTTAATTTGTGAGCATAACATACCATTTACTTGAGGGAAACTGGCATTTTTGTAAAAGAAAATAGAAGATTTAGATAAATGTTAAATACTTTCAGTGCCACCTATTGGCTGATAAATTGTTTCAAATTAACATCAGCTTCATAATTGTGGACAAAATGAGGTAGGGCTACTTATAGTAATATTTTTAATTTGTACTGAAGGTAAAATCAGCATCAGGGTCTATAACCATATTTGAAGATATTATTTCATCTCAAAGAATTTAAAGTCTAACCACTGTTTTTTTTTTCTTTTAAGAAAACAACAAATCTTGTGGGATGCTTCAGACACATTATGGTGGTATCAATCTTCTAAAGCATTTAGAGAATAAGTATGGTGGTGGGAGACATAAGAAAAGGTCAGGAAGTGATTAAAACTTTCATTTTTAGCCTGAAAATGGAGTTTTATTTGTCTGAATGTATCATCTAATCATTAACTTGTCTGTAAAATTTCAAACCAAAGATACTCTTCACAGCACAGTAGATTCCCTTTCAGGAATATATTGATTTCTGTGGCATCTCTCAGCATTTAGGCATGTCCTTAATTTGCCACATTCATAATTTCATCAGGAATATGAGGAATACCATTCAACTGGAATTACACACATAGTTAAAATAATCTCGTTGTTTTCTGGAGAAAAGAGAAAAGTTTGCCATTTTGCATGACTGAGGCTTATATATTTAATAATTTTTAAAATGTGTATGTTTCTTAACTCTACTAGTGAGTTGAATTTAGGATTTCAGGTAAGCTATCCAGAGGCTGTGTTTATTCAAGGTAGGCTTATTTGTTACATACATACATATGAAGCTTGATATTCTTTGAAGAAATGATAATTGAAGATTGTAATTTTTTCTTAATTCTAGGAATTCCACCCTTAAGTATGATTTATACTTTTTTCCTCAGTATTCTGAGGGTTTTTGTTTGCCTCCTGGATAAATTATGTCACAGTAAAGGGATGAAATTATGGCTCATAATTTCAAAGAACCTAACTGCTTTGAAAATTGGGCTTGATCATAGTGCCCTGTGTCAGAAAGGGACTTAGTATTCCATACAGCTCTTTGCTCATGTTTGCTGACACTTTTTTAAAGAGAGTCAGCTTATCTCTTTGGTGATCTAGATATTTTAGATCAGCTGCCTGGGAAAGGTGCAGAGTTACATCTATGCCCAGAGAGTCCGGCCACTGCAAGCTGACAATGGCCAGTTCTGTCCTGGGAGAAGGAATTTATCTAACTACCTTAGAGTTTGCAGTCTACTTAAGGTGAGCCTGTAAGTTCCTTCTGTAATCTAAGACAACCTCTCCAGGTTGGCAGCTTGAAGAGAAATCCTTGTTATAGGACAATGAACCAGAACAGTAAAGTATTTTTACAAGGTGCCTGTTCTGTATCAGGGGCTATACAGGGAATGCAGGTGACCTTAAATTTAACACTAAAACTTTTTAGGAGACTGACATTTTGAAATGAATCTTATCCTTACTATCAAGCCTTTTATCTTTGAACAGGTCCTTTGCAAGCATTTCTAATTGTCTCAGTTTCTTAAAAAAAAAAAAAAAACCCACACCACAAATTGTCAGGTCTATGTTACAAAAATAAACTTGAGATAATGTCCCCAGCTGGGGGCAGGCAGGGCAGGACCTTTCTGGCTGAGGTCCCAGAGATCATGGAACTGGCCCTGGCTGTTGAGGTTTGCCCTGTCTGGCCCATGGGCAGTCTCCACCATTGCTGTCCTCATAGTGCACTGACACTGTCAACATTTTGGCACTGATTTAATCTGTCCTTTCAGGTCTTTTCTACTCCTGGCATTAATTTTTTGCTTCTCCTTTCCCCTTATGCCCTCTCTGAATCAGACTGCCCTTTTTTGGCACTGAAATGCAGCTAAGCAGCCTGAAGGCTATGAACTTTTGGCCACAGACTCAGAAGCCATGACAGAGGCTGAGTCAACAAAATGACTCAAGGCCTGAAACACATTTGAAAAAAGAAAAAATAATCTGTCCCATAGGATTTGAAATAAATTAAGTTTTTAACAAATGACAACAAATCCTCAGCCAAAGAAGAAAAATCCCAGAATGGTAGCAGTGGGTTTTTATGTTTTTTTAAGGCTAATATGGTAAAAATAGCATGAACACCAGTGCTGAACTATGTCCATTGGGGAGGGAAGAATACAAAAGTGCAATAATTATTTAATGACAGAAGAAAATGTCTGACTCAGTGTTCCTCTGAATCCCAGCTTACTTCAGTGGTAATTTAATTCCCATTTCCAAACCTGATACTATATAGGCTGAACCAGGAATGACCCTTAGCTGTAGAAGATTATTTCTTGGCTAGGGGCAAAATCATATGAGAACATCTAATCTTGCTGAATGTGAGGACTAGAAAATAAGTACGGAAGCTCATTTGCAATACTTCTGATGTTAGAAGCTTTACATGAGTCACAAGATTTTGGTGCTGTCACATACAAACAAAATTTACATTTTAACTAGTCCTCTGGGTAAAACCAAATGTGGACTTGGAATGCTATATTTTAACAGAGAAAAGCCACTCATAACTTATGTAGCTTTTTTTGATAAACATTTTGATTATTAATAGATTCATTTATTTAACTTAATCGGTCTCTAATTTTCAAAACAAGACAATTTTTCATATTAAATTTTCAAGCATATATACATATATATATCTGCATATATACAGATATATATATACTTCTATATCTGTAAATACATTTTTTTGGAGAGTTGCCTATGGCATCATCCTCACTTTTGTACTTCCCTTTACCAAATGAATAGAAATCACATAAGACTTACCTTTCAGGTGGGTTCTTTATCATTTTTGAATGTTTATATCATTTGACTTAGAAAGTAATTCCTCCTGTCCCATATTCAAATAATTTTTTAATCGTTTTCTAAGTGAAAAACATGTCATCGCTATGATTAATGTCAACTGATGACAATACACTGCACAATTAAATTGTCACTCTAAAAGAAAAACAACCTTTACTTAACAGGTTTTCTTGGGTCATGATACTTGTTCAAGTAATATGGAGCTCATAGCAAATTTTCCCCATATGGTATTAACTGTGTTCATATCAAAGACTTTGGTCTCAAGTGTATTGATTTAAAATTTCTATAGAAAATGTTAAGTTGAATCAGTCCCTTGAGAACACAGTAGCAGTATAACTTCAGCACTGACTTGTTGTCACCAACACTGTCTAAACAAAGTGGTTCTGGGTTTTGTCCCACTACAAAGTATTTAGGTACAGTTCACTCTTTGTTAAAGATCTCTCAAACAACCAGTGTGCTGCTTGGATATAAAGTAATAAAAATTGATTAAGACTCTCCTATACTCACCAAATTGTTAATTTTGTGTTCTCCCTGCAGTCATTCACAAAGATTTTTGCTACACAAATTAGACTCAACTGCAGTGGAACGTCAGGAGAGAAAAAAAGTGTGGGTTTATATTGTTGAAGATTCATATCTATGGAATAACCTTGTATGAATCCTATGATTCCATAGGTTTTATGTCCCAGCTGCAGCTCCTTTACAAAAATTATGATTCTCAGTCACAGCCTGGTACTTGTTCTGTATCCAGAACAGTTTTAAAGTGTCATAAAATCATAGAATCACTGAATGGCCTGGGTCAGAAAGGACTTTAAAAATTATCAGGTTACAGCCCCCCTCCCATGGACAGCTTATCACTGTTTATTAATTAGAGAAAATTATTTTTATATTTATTCCTCAATCTTTTATAAGACATGAGTTGGAATTCTAAGTCTCCAGAAATTGGAAGGTGCATAAAGAGTGGACTAGACTTATCTTGAGAGGGTTATTTAGTTTCTTCATTTTTAAAAATAACTAGATTATGGGGTTTAGGTGAAAATGTTACAACTTTATTTCTGTTTTAAGTCAGCTGAAAGCAATCTCTGTGTTGACAAGTAAAATAATTTATTTGTTTTAGCTTTAAAAATTGCAGTGTTTGTAGTCCAGAATTATGTTCCCTGTATACCCTTAATGTGATGTTGTTGTTTCATTAAGGGCATCCTGAAAAGAGATGAGAAAAAGAAAATTCTTAGTTATCTTTCATAAAACAGCTAATAACAGAGTTTCATGGTATCTAAAAAAATGTTTACTACAATTTTAAAATACTATGTTAGGAAAAAAATTTAAATGCATAAGTGTTTTTGGACAGCTTGATTTTTATGTCCCACAGCTGTGTCGCTTGTATTTTTGTGTACAGATTTATGCTGTAGAATTGCAAAATACACAAGATTCCAGGCTGAGTGGATCCAACCTGATGATGCATTCTGAGAGTGGTACAGTTCCTTTAATTCTTGTTTAAAAAGCCTTCTCAGTCTTCCTCTGAGTACCAACAGTGTGACTAGACTTCCTGTTATTGCTGAAGTTTCAGGTTGTACCTTACACTGTGTCAGGTATTTGTACCTCATGGTGTCACTGGGATAATGTACCATTTGATGTGGCCACAAGTCTTTAAAGTAGGAATTATTTGGTTATTGAAATAGTAGTGTGTTTTTCTGTGAAAGATTAATAATAATGACTGTTCTCAAGTAAAAAAAAAAAAAAAAAAAAAATCCCTAAACTCTTAGAGCAACTTAGACTGGCAGCTGGTTTAGTCAATTAACTTCCAGCATCATTTCCACTGTGATGGTGTTCTTATGGGACTTGACTATCTTTTAGGCCTGATTCTGGACAGAAAAAGGATAATATTTATTTTATTAATTTGTATGACACAGATTACCCATGAAAATTCTCACAAGCAATGCCTTGTTGATGGAAATATACTCTTCTTGGGTCTTTCTTTGAAATATATCTTGGTGTATTTGGTACTTGTTCTGTATCCTGTATGTATCTGTATCCTGTATATATCTGTATCTTGATGTAGTTTCTACCTGAATACATGCATCGTATTTTCAATGTTTTTCAGTGTTTTCCGTATAACACTCTAATGTTGTCCTGTCATTAATTCAAAGAAACCCAGAGCAAACAGCTTCAAGACAAATAGCAGTATCATTGCATGAGACCAACCTCATATAACTAAATTTTAGCTGCCTTAAAGTCAAATATCTCATCTCAACTTCTCAGTGCTTCTCGCCACTCTGTGCTCGTGTAGAGAGCAGTTCAGCCAGAGTTTGAGTGAACTGACATCTGGAAGTACCTGTCTGTCTGTGTCTATTTGTGTTTGCCTCTCAGTGGAGGTTAGGTGAGATGGGGTGCCTTGCCCTCGCCTTCTCTACAGTCATTTCAAGGTTATTTGAATGAAGTGAGTATAGGAGAAATGCATGTGCCTGCCTTTTTTATCACATATTTTATGAGCAAACATTTCACAATTCTATCTTTTTATGATATTAGTTATTATTTCCATTTTGTTGTTACTGCCCTTAAACTCATATTTTTAATATTTTCAGTTGAAAAAAGCACTTCTAATATTGTAAATGAGAACCTTATTTCACTGTAAAAGTGAAAGAAATGCACAAAAGTGCTACATATTCACATTTTTATCAAATAATTGAAAATAAAATATCTTTTCTTAATATAATTATAGCAAAAAGATAAAATCCTATTGACTGTTCTTTTTTAGTTGACAATTCAATCCCTTGTTGACTAATTCCCCTACCTAAATAGATCCACAATGACATGTTTGGGAATCAGTCTTTTATCCAGGAGCCAGTGATGGAGCTTTCACTGTAAAAGCTGTGATGATTAGTGAAGTACAACTTGACTTTTTTCAAATTTTGCAATGTCTTGTAAAATAAATAAAGATTTATTTTATATTTACACATGCTTTTTAATTATTTAACCAACCAAGTAAAAATTTTACAAATAAAAAACATTTGTCATTTCATTATGCATTGTTTGAGGCTGAAGACATTTGATTATCATAATTGCATAATGGATATTAGCTACAGTGATAATCAAAATAAACACAGAGCATTTATATAGCATCTTTTCATAGTCCTTTTCCAAATTATATAATCCATGTACAAACTGCACATTAATAATATGCTGAAGTTAAACAAACAAGCCTTTAATGATCAGCAATGGTGAAGTCAAGAGGCTTCTTTCAGACATATGTCTCAAAGAGTATAGGACCTCTTTAACTTAAAAGCGAAACATTAGGTTATGTCAACATTAAATATTTCTTATATCAGTTCTCTGCAGTCCCTAAAATTTTTTTTAAAAGGTTTAAAAGCTTAACTTGTCCACTTCCATTCCACATGGTGTTCTACAGAAAAGTTTCACATACTCATGAGATGCTTTCCAGAGGTGTGTGATTAGTGTTGAAGTGTGCCTGGCCTTGTACACAAAATTGAAAGACACAGTTATACCAGTCTGCAACTTTGCATTAGAAAAAGATTACTTACTTATGATGGCATTTGTTACACTAGTTTCAGGTGTCAAGGTTTTTTTCTCTTTTTATTTTTGATTAAATTGCAATATCAAAAGGCCCCATTAAGGAATTCCATTGAAATGATCAAATAAAAATTTTTCTCTTTCCAAAATTTTTTTGTAAGAAGCTTGTATATTTCATGCATTTTAAAATAATGAGTAAAATTGTTGCAATGACATTAATACTTTTTATTACCCAGAAACACATTTTCTGATATTCTGTAAATGTTCTGTAACAGTCCCTTCCAGTACTGTTTGAAACAGATAAAATGTTTCTTGCATTATAGATGAGATCATGAATCCACTGCAGAAAGTGGGAATGTTGTGACCTTCACTTGGGCAGGTTTTTCAAAACAGGTTGTTGAATTTTTTGTCTCAAATGCAGACATCAGATACCAAGAAACTATGCTATAGAAGTAAAATTTTATGCAGGCTGAATCTTAATTGAGGGAGTTGAGTAAGGTTTAATTCCAGAAATCTGGGGAATGCATAGGGAATAGTTTGAATATTCAAAGTTCCAAGTACCAATGATTTGAATATTTGTGGTATTTGAAGGATATAATGGAACTGTACTTCTATTGATTGTTTTATACCACATGGCTATGACTATGGAGAATACTTTTTATTTAGTCTTGTTTTCATGTTGGCAGTATCTCTTTCCTTATTAAGTTTAGTGAAGACAAATAACATGCATAACCATTTTTCATATATAAAGCTGGAACACTCATTTCTATAAGAGACACTGTATTATATAGTCTGTGGTACATATAAGCCTCATTAGAGTAGTCTTTTGCTGAATTTATGCAAACAAACACCCTACTCAGAATGAGAAGAGAGACTTTTCAGGAATGCCATTATTGCCTCCAGTATTTCTTTTGACCCTTTTTCATTTCAGAAGTGGCATAATCTTGGACTTAATCTCATTGACCCAGGTATTTGAATCCATTGGACTTTAGGGCTTACAAAAATTCTGGGGAGAGGCAGTATCTTCAATATACCAATGTAAAATAAAGGACAAGATTTCAGGGTTTTCTCACTGTGAAACTGAAACAGCCATTAAACAAAAAGAATAGGTCTATGTCTTCTGAGCTAGGTACCTTCAAATATTGATATTTTCACTAGTCTAGTTTTGGGAACTAGGTAAAATGATAAATGTCAATTTATTACCCCCAAATGATTTAAGGAATAGCCTACTTATTTTCCTGTATCCTAACACCTCCAGAAAAAAGATAATAATACATTATTGATGCTTGGTAAATTCCAGAACACCTTAAAAGGCATCAACCATCTCAATTTGTGAAAATATTTTCTGCCTGTTTGGCCACGTCTGTGTAAACTTAATAGTGAAAACCATTCATTCCTATATGAGGTTGCTCTTAATATGTATTTTCACTTTAATCTCAGAAAGGCAGGAAAAAAAAAAAACTGTTTTAGTTTTTTTTAAGAAATTAGAGCAGTGGCAGATCATCTGTAATTTGAAAGAAGAATTGCATGGAAAAAATGTCGTAAAGTGTTGCCCTTACTTTTCTGATTCCAGTTTAGGGTTGGGGGTTTTTTTTTGTCCCATTCAAAATGAAAATACATACTTTCTTGCAGTAGGTCTTATGCTATACTGGACTCCTTGTAAAAGTGAAATTAAGGAGGAGGAAGAAGAGGAAGAAGAAGAAGAAGAAGAAGAAGAAGAAGAAGAAGAAGAAGAAGAAGAAGAAGAAGAAGAAGAAGAAGAAGAAGAAGAAGAAGAAGAAGAAGAAGAAGAAGAAGAAGAAGAAGAAGAAGAAGAAGAAGAAGAAGAAGAAGAAGAAGAAGAAGAAGAAGAAGAAGAAGAAGAAGAAGAAGAAGAAGAAGAAGAAGAAGAAGAAGAAGAAGAAGAAGAAGAAGAAGAAGAAGAAGAAGAAGAAGAAGAAGAAGAAGAAGAAGAAGAAGAAGAAGAAGAAGAAGAAGAAGAAGAAGAAGAAGAAGAAGAAGAAGAAGAAGAAGAAGAAGAAGAAGAAGAAGAAGAAGAAGAAGAAGAAGAAGAAGAAGAAGAAGAAGAAGAAGAAGAAGAAGAAGAAGAAGAAGAAGAAGAAGAAGAAGAAGAAGAAGAAGAAGAAGAAGAAGAAGAAGAAGAAGAAGAAGAAGAAGAAGAAGAAGAAGAAGAAGAAGAAGAAGAAGAAGAAGAAGAAGAAGAAGAAGAAGAAGAAGAAGAAGAAGAAGAAGAAGAAGAAGAAGAAGAAGAAGAAGAAGAAGAAGAAGAAGAAGAAGAAGAAGAAGAAGAAGAAGAAGAAGAAGAAGAAGAAGAAGCTTCTCAAGCTGACTCTAAATGCTAATAATTGAGGAAGATAATGTAAAGGTTTCCAAGAGTGTAGGTCTCGCTTTGTGCTCTTAATAATTCTAGGTGTACTTGGTCCTACTGGTGTATTTGAGGAAATATTTGTCAGAAGTCACTTACACTATGCTAGGTTTAACATCAGGACATTTAGCAGTTTTGTGGCTGAATCTTAAATAAGTTTAAAAAATAAAATGTTGGTTTGTTCTGTATCTTGCCTATTGCATACAACTGTTGCATACATTTTGAAGAATGTAGCTTCATAACTGACAGATCTTTCCATCATCCTGACTGCTTAATGAAACATTTTTCTCAAATTCCCACAAGTAAATAATGATCCTTGTGATGCACACTCACACATGAACTTTTGTCGTGGATATTGGATGGTAATACAGAATTCATGGTTTATCTGTAGCAGTCCTTTCAATACAGCACTTCTTCCATGAAGGATCTATTAATCAGACTAATCCAGCTCTGCCCATGCCTGCTGTCCAAAACATTATAACTCCCCTTGACAGAGGTGTGTGTTCTAATGCCAACACTTTTTCATTTTCCTTTTCTCTTCAGTAATTGAAACCTGACACACTTTACATGCCTTCAATGCCATTAACTGTTGTTTTAATTCTACGTAATAACTGAGTCATTCAAGATAAATCTTTTTACAAGGCTGATTATTTTAAAATAAATTTAAATATAATACACAGTATCTTTCCAAAACATTTGAGATTAATGAAACCTCTTAGCCTAACTGACAGTTTTAGTTATTTGATCTCTATAGTAGATATGATGACATCTGCAGAAATTTCTGTGTCAGAGTCCTGAGTGCACCAAGGTACTGAAAGTACCCTGGCAAGTCTCCCCTGAGGCCTTTACCCATTCAGCCTCCGCTCTCTGACTTGGGGGCTGCATCCATCTGAGTCTCCTGCCTTTCTTGGTCCTTCCTGAGTTATGTGGTAGCTTTGCTGCCCCTGGCCCTGCCATTCCGGCAGAGATTTGTAAATGCATCTCCTCTGTGCTGCATGGTAGCTCTGACCTCAGAAGTACTGGAATGAGACTTTCCTTTTCATCCAAAGAAAGATGGGCATACCCACTAAGGAGGGCTTACAATTCAGAGCCCTGCAAGGGGCAGCCAACTCTCAGGGGTAGTTATTAAGACTCAAGTCTCTTCTGAAGTGGTTTCTTTTCAGTCTAGTATATTTTTTAGTTCAGGAACTAATGTTTTAGCTTGTTCTATTTCCTTAGAAGTCTCTTTCTGAACCATTCACTATTCAGCGTACTCTTCCAATGAGTAAGAGGTGGAAATTGGTTTCCATCCTGCCTAAGAGTATTTCATCTCCCCACCACTATGTGCCCTAAAAGCTGCCAGCAGAAGTGGGTGGAGAGGTATCTTTTTCTTGAGTAGCATTAAGCAAAACAGGAAAAATAGAATCTGTTTCATAGAAAACACTAAAATAAATTTATGTAATAAATTAGCCTGAATATTAAATACTGCACTACAGAGTTTTCCATTGAGAAAGTCTGTGAATCAGTTGTATAATTTCCAAGCTTAAGCTCTTCTCATTGTCCTTCAGCTTCTCTTTTCTCTGCAATATTATTTCACACTAAGCCATAAAAATGTTAAGAATCGTGCGTTGTTCTTACAGAAATTTTTCCAAAGTCTAACAGTACTAGAGGAAGATGAGAAATGTACATGCCTATTCCTTGCCTATAAAGATGAAATAATCGGGACCATTATTCAGGTATATCTTCTCTTAGCTTTGAGCACTGGTCATTTGGCAGTGTTTACACACATCATGTCTTGTGTGCCAAGGATCTCTAAGTGTTGCTGAATTCAACTGCTTTCCCTGTGCTTCTACTTATGATGGATCGCATTGAGAAAAGTAGAGACAATGAGTTATGCTGTTCATAGAGGGATTTAAAATACAAATGTATTTGGCTACTTGCTGACCCTCCTAAGAACACTGTAATGGTGAAGAAGAATTAACAGAGAGGAGAAAGTGAAAGGTAGAAATGAGTGGTCTTCTATCACCAAAAGCCATTCTATTGTCCAGGAGGTTAGCTTATAAAATGGTTCCTTGAAGAAAAAGAGTATTTTCATCACCAATAATGCCTATGGATTTTTTTTCACTGTCTTCTTACCAGCAAGGGAAAATCCTACACCAGAATTTGCTATCCAGATTTGTCCTAGTGTGAAGCAGCTCCATATTGCAGGTCTAATAGCAGCCCCCCAAAGAAAACTTGTTTTCAAAATGCTACATAAGTTTTCAAAGATATCTTTGTTCTTGCGGCCACAAAGATGAAAGTTAACCATGACCAGGCTATAAAACATTTAAGAATTTGTGGACCTGGAACTGAATGTCAGGAGAATATTATGAATTCAAATACAAGTATCATTAATCTAATTTCTACAATGCTGATATATTTAGCTTTAAAAAACAAAGAAGAGTTTTTTGTATATTTACAGTATTTTGATCCTGGATTACAGGGGGAGAAAAAAAAGAAAGAAACAATTGTTTTCCAATATAAGAATATCACAAAGTCACTTTTAAATTAAGCTCTAGTTCTTAGTACCCTGGAATAGGCTGTACCATCTTGAGCAAAGTTAGCATTAGTTTTGAAGTTTGTTTCTTAAATATTCCAATAAAATCAGCTAGAAATTTGACAGTTGTATGTATGCAAAATTTTGTGAAATTTGATTATATAGGGGAATTGCTTCAAGCATGCCTTGACATATTTTTTTCTATGCCTAGCAGCATGTCATCAAAATTATATCTTATGATATAATTGTATCTATTTACTCTATGTACCTATGAAATTTTATTGTAGAAGGTTTTTTTAGTGCATACAGTCAAAGTAAGTCAAGAAATAGTCCTTTCGCAAGAAATTGAAAAAGGGGTCCTGGGGATTCAGAGCTGTCTGAATTTTGGAAAGTTATTATTAGTATAGCCTTTTCTCCAAAGTGGAACATCATTCATACAAATAACTTAGGTATGCTCATCTGAATGTGCCTTACTAAGAAAAATAATGGTTTATTATCATGTCTTCTGGTCTTCAGCAATATATGAGATTATACAACCAGTAGAAAGGATCACACAAGTTTCTTAATTTTCTTCTTTCTCTTAAATGACACAGAGTAAAATAAGGTCTTATGTGAGGTAGAATAAATTGAGAGTTATATGGGTTCCATTGTGTGGATGACAGCTTACAGATGACTGCAAAGTACACCTGTATCCATTAGCAAAGTGCTCTGAAAAAATGCTTATTTAGCAACAATATAACACTTATACCACATAGGAAGTCATATTGGTTTAATGTGATATATTGCAGGTATATATTGTTTACTTCAAGACACAAGCAAGGACTACATTGCTCCTTGGTGTCACAGGGAGCACACATTTAGGCAGGACCCGTGGCAATCTTCTCCAGTAATCTGTTTCCAAGTAGGATTTTATGTGGCTGTGTTGCCACAGCCCCAGTTTGAACATAGCTGGAACATTTCCCAGATGAGAGGAAAAGAATGTGATAGCCAGAATTACGATCTGCCTAGCAGACACAAAAATAATTGTACACAAGTGTATACATGTGAGGCCTTTACTAGGTCCAGATTTTGTCTCACTTATTTATATAAATGCCAGATCTATGGCCAGGCAGTGTTGGTGTCTGCTGGGTATTACCCCCATCCCACTTAAAGTGCCATCTGCTGTTTCAGATGTCTGCCAAGTGTACGGATTAAGTCTGCTGTTTCCCATTTATGTCACGTTATTAATAATGGTAATGAATGTTTGCTAAATGATAGTCGCACAGACTGTAGTTGTAAAATTCATGGTCACACATTCTTGTCCTTTCCTTATTTATGAGTGCCAGAGCTCTGGACATACTTTTCAGTTCTCAAATATTTATTTCTCCTAATGATCCCTTCTAATGTCCCAACATATCATAGTGCTTTACAAAATGTTACTCCCCGACTCTATGAACTGACTGCATGTACATACCCATGCATTTTCAACTGATGCAGGCAGTGAGTAGAAATATAACAAGCTTTAAATGCAGAAAGGAATAATCCTGTAGGGTTCCCCGTTTCACATATAATTTGAAGAAGCCCATCTCTTCATAATCCCAACAGTAAAGACATTAAGAAAAGAGACCTCATAGCAAATTTATTAACCCTTTGTGAAAAACAGCATGTTTTGGTATTTTAAAACATGATAAAATGCAATTAATTTAATTTTTAAAAGCTTCCCATGAGGATACTTTTCCCCCTTTCAATAGATCTTCCTTTTAAATGCCTGAGCTCTGAAGACTCTTACATCTATAACAGAAATGAAGGAAGTTTCAAAGGGACATCCGATGTGTATTTTTTTTTATATGTAATTCAGTTTCATTGTAACTTTGGATACTTATGACAATTGCATGAGATACACTTCACATATTTATGGTGATTATTTTTCCACTGAAATCTGGTATCAGACTTCTGTAATGGGACAGTGCAGAGTAATCAGAAGTAATCATGTCTTTCCCATCAGAACTGTCTCTCCCAGAGCTCCCAAGTGTGTATAAAGAGCCACTTAATCACTAACTCTAATATGTTTGTTGGCAATTTCATTTTTTATTTCACCTTGAGAACTACAGTGAGGTCACCCTACTTGAGTACAACTTTATACTCTGCTATAATAACTTGAATATTTTTAAACCTACATACATATGAGGTCAGTGCAAGTTGTAAATATGTCTGTCGTTGGACCAATACTCTTGATTTTGTCCTTGTTTTTTGACAGTTCTAGTAGCTTGTAATAAACTTTTGGGTAGGATTTAGTAGCTAAAGCAGACTTAACTAAGACCAAGTCCCTAAAAGCAAAACCACAGGAATGAAAAATGGTGGTCAACTTCTGCTTAGCCTTGGAGGTATGACAGGTCCATGAAAGATTTTCTTTTCACATGCAGGACTTTGAAGTATTCAGGAAATTATCACTAAGTTATCCGGCCATTTAGGGTTTTCCACAGTTTTGCCTAGTGATCTTTATTCTAGTAACTCTTCCCAGGGCATGCCTTATGTACTTCCACATAAAATCATAGATTCATCTGAGTTGGAACCTTAAATATCATCCTCAACTTCTCTGTACAACCTCTTCCATTGAGTCACCACCCGTACTTTGAAGATTTTTTCCTGTCATTTAATCTAAATCTCTCCTCTTTTAGCTTAAAACAATTTCCTCTCGTCCTATCACAATATGCCCTTGTAAAATTGCATGAGAGGACACTGCACAGATGGAGGGATATGCATTTGGCCAGAGTACCTAAATTCACATTCCTCTTTTGACCTCATTGTGAATTGCCCTGTTAGGCTGGAAACTACCTGTGAACGAGGGGCTTTTGTTGAAAGCAAAGTGAAAATGCTGAATTTCACTTGTCAGGCTGGTGTCAGAGCTACATGTATCAAAAAAATACTGAAAAATATCACCATATCCCAGAAGAGGAAACACAGGAGGCTAAAAATCAAGATCTTCCTCCTTCTGCTCCTTTACC
Source organism: Promerops cafer (assembly GCA_013398275.1). Taxonomy (NCBI): domain Eukaryota; kingdom Metazoa; phylum Chordata; class Aves; order Passeriformes; family Nectariniidae; genus Promerops; species Promerops cafer. The sequence continues at coordinate 176,454 of VZSE01027393.1, forward strand.
TATGTGGCTGTCTTTCCAAGGCAACACAACATGGCAGCAGGTGGAGGAGGGAATGAACACCACCACCACAAAGGAACCATGAGACAAGGAGCGTTGATGTGAAGGCCGCAGAAGGCAGAAGTCTAACTCTCATCAACTAAAACTGGGCTGCACATGTGAGACCCCCACTGCCCTTGGTGAAAGGCTATGCTTTTACCCCCAGGATAACGAGAATTTTTTCTGTGGGAGAGAATGAGGGTCAATGACTTGTCTTGGACTTTCTTGTTGAGCAGGGCTCAGTGACAGCTGCTGATGATTTCATGCTCCTCAGTCCCCTCTCAATGTATGCCTGTTTTAAACTTTTTCCTAAGGCACCAGGAATCCCTTTGGGATCTCCTGAGGAGAATAAATGCCTAGTTTGGGACTCCAAATCACATCTTGAATCTGGCACTTTTCCTTTGAGTATTTTTCTCATAAGGGATGCTTACAAACTGACACAATGCCCTGACTTTCCTTTTCTTTTTTTTTTTTTTTTAAACTAATAGAAAAAATGTGTATGACTTGTTAAAATTACATGAAAGCAAAATAACAAAGGTGGTCTAGCTTTTATCTGTCTTTCTCTACACACAAAGCACACAGAAATATTTTTGTTTTTCAGTGTATAACTTCTTTCAGACAGCCAAAGAATAATATAAAATAACTTAATGTCCAAAGGAAAAGAATTTTACATATATCATACTTAATTCTGGGCCTTTAAGAAATGTAAAAAATGTAATCTAAAAAATGTGTAAAATTGATTAGTGTCCAAATAAAATATTATACACGTCAGGCTTAATTTTGAATCTTTAAAAAGCATTAAAAATTCAGATTTGTAACATGGTCTTGTTTTCTTATTTTGTATAATGACAATGCTAGCCTTCTAAATGTGGTTCTCTGTAATATACATATATATACATTTGTCAAGTCAGAATGGTGATTTCTGAAGTGAATAGCCACACAGTCTATTTTTTATTGCACTCCATTTGAAAACTGTATTGACTTGCTAGCTGAGCATCTTCTGTGTAAGGCTTTATATTTGGAAGAGAGCTCAAACATTTGAAACTGCTCAGACTTGGATCTTAACTCAGGTGTATTTCATATAGTTGATCTCACTGGAAATTATTATTCTTTGTCACAAATATGTTTTTCACATCCCAGTGTTCATACTCTCAATTATTCCAACTGTTCAAATTAAGTTATTTATTATTAGAATGTCTACAGTGAGTACATTGAGTAGAGCATAAAGCCATTTTTACTTTTGCATGTGAATATAGTTCTTGTTTCTAGTATAGTATAATTCTACATATTATATTTAATTTGCAAGGTATAGTAGGAAGGATAACTTGGTTGGCTCATTTGTCACCATTATAGTCATCCTAAGCATCCTAATTTATTCTAAGTATTTCTTGAATTAAAAAAGAGGTAAACTATGCAAGATGACTGTATAATCATATTCAAGGATATTGGTAATGTAAATACTTCAGAATGAAAGCCTTAATTAGCTTTCAAACAGGCACACAAGGAGATGATGGCGAAGACAGTTGTCAAAAAACAGAAAAAAAAAGGAGAGAGAAAACTATCCTCCTATTTAGTCTAAAAAGGGAACAGAATATTTTAATTGTATCATTGTGTCCACAGAGAGCTATTTCACAGCATAGTTACAGAATTATATCCACTCAGACATTTTAGCTCCATCAAAGCCTGTGTTCCTTGATTCATTTTTGATAGCTAGGGTCTGACAGCAATATTCTTCATACTGACAGAGACCCTTCCTTTGACTGCAGCTTTTTTTAACCTCCTTGTAAGATCTTTGATGTAGGCCCAATGCACGTAAAAATGTAATCTACATGTTTTTAGGTTCTCCTTACAAAATTAATACTACAAAACAAACTAATTCTATTTAATAGATTCTGAGAAATATAAACTTTATTTTTACAAAGGCATCATCGTCCTTCAAATAAGTTTGTAAGAGTGTTTCTCATGGAGACAGAAAGTGGTAGATGTGGCAGGTACTGTATGGGTGGTGAAGCAAAAGTTGTGGGCTTTCCTGCTGTCTTCATCTGGTCAGTTTTAAAACTATCAAATGTTTTTCATCAAACTTTAGCATCTGTGCAACAATGAATACAGAAAGGCACACCTGCCATGTTTTTCATCACCTGACTTGGCTCTTGGCTCCCACCTGGAAATATGGCACAAATTCTTGCCCTTGCAAACAAGTCACACTTACTGCTATTGTGGGCCCTACCCACCAGCCAAGTCTATCCATGAATATGGCCCAAACAAGCTGGTGTCTAAAAGCAGCAACCCAGTAAGAGAAGCACAGGTCATTTAACTCATCAGATATAGCTTTCACTGTCTCTTGTATTAAGGTAGAATATTCCCACAAATTATTTCAGTGTCTCTACAAGTGTATCTCTTCTTCTTCCCTTTCTCTTTTAATTTCCTCTTCTCAGCATCAGTTTGACAAATGTTTGGTAGGTCCCTTCTGTGCCAATGAGTCATTCACTGCAGAATTACTCTGCTTCTGTTTGCTTTCAACTGGGCTCCACTCCAGATACATGGAAATATGTTCCCTTGATGCAGTAATAATCTGTTTTTCTGGATACCTTATTTGAACTATTGGCCATTTCTTTTCTCCTGATTTCTGGATAAATCCACCTCATAGCTAAGGTAACCAACAAGCATTTATCAAGCCTAATGGTGAGACAATAAGCTTCAGCATACTAAAACAGAAGCAGATGCTACTTTTGCAATGCTCTTGCTTTGCTGGCACACTGGCTGATTATGATCAGACTCTGTCCTATTCCAACCTACTGTTGCCAGCCCAGAAAGAACCAAGTGTGTTTCACCTCCTTATCAGTTTCAGAACAGATGAAATACAGTCTGTATATCTAGTTTTGTGAATGAATCTGTTCCATAGGTTCTGGGCTAAAGTTCACAAAAGACCTTTAGAAGTTTTAGGGTAAGCCATATGACCAGTCAGTGTAAACCCTTCTTTGATGGATTCTCATTAATATGGAAAACTTATACCAGGGTTCATAATTTATTGCACAGGAAATTATAAAAAAATATTGTCACAATTTTTGAAGGGTTTCAAAGAGGCCACAAAGTTCCATCTTATTTATTAGTCATGGTCATTGGTTTAAAATCTTAGTTTCTTTTTTTCTAGTCCTTTTCTAGTCTTCATAATTTTGAAATTAAATGTCCCTAATCAGTTTAAAGCTCATCTTGTTGTCTCACCCTGAAAAATGATAATTTAATTTTTTTTTTATGACTGAGATTTAATTGTTAGCACAACATCAAGTATGTAGCACTTGTTTTTGAAAAGGTGATGGCAGGAGACCATGTTGGATCTCCAGTAAAATTTTGTTTCAGAATACCAGTACAACTTTCAAATGAATCTCCAAATTCTGTATTTATCTATTTACCATGTGTTGTTTTAATTTCCAAGTTGGTTTTAGTTAGAAAAACCTAGATTTTTTTTCTGCAGAAAATAAAGCTAGAATATATTCTCATGTTGTAATTTACTGTCTTTCCTTTTTTTCTTGCATAATACATTTCAATGATGTAAACAACTCAAAGAAATAAATAAGAAGCCCAAGAGTGTGATTGATGCTGACAATTTCCTTCCTGAAAAAGACAGAAGAAAGGACTATGCTGAGCAACCTATTTCATTCTCCTCTTCATTCCTTTTGGTTTTTCACTGTACCATCCTTTGGCTCTCCCTCAACAGCTCCAGCTCTCTGATGACTTTTGCAGTTGAAGGTAGCTCTGGTGTTTGTGTAGCTCCTCCTATATGCATAACAGATAGAGAAACAGATAAAATGTAGCAGAGGTTATTCCCTTTTCCCTCTGTTCTATCATGATACAAAGCTAACCGGATCACAGGAAATGGTTCTGGGTTTATAAAGTCAGAAGTATATTTTCTGCATTAATTCATGCAAAAGATTCATGACAGAAAGTGAAACTAAGTAATTTGACTTTCCCTTCTCAGAATGTTTTTTTTGTTTTTTCCTTTCCATAAAATGCTTTAGCATCTTTTACCTTAATTTTAGATCTAGCAATATCTTACAGTCAGATACAGGAGCATGTCTAAACTGCTACTCTGGTCCAGGACTGAACATGACCTTCACAATTGCTCCCCACTCTTGCCTTTTTTCCTTACTCTTTGATTGGGAAGGAATTCTAGACAGATGGGCTGGAAGACAGTTTCTGTGCCTGCCAAAATGTTGCCTGACTGGAGTGATGAGAAGTCCAGGGCAGGGCAACATACCGTGAGGCACTGCTTTCTGTGCAAGTGTTGCCACCATCTTTCATTGATCAGATGCATTCAATACAGCCTTGCTCTTGCCCACTGTCTGTTCTCCATACTGTACACACTTTGGGATTTCTTTCCTGTGGTGTAGAACCCATGTGAAAATAGACATGAAAATAGACATGAAAATGGTCATGACATCCGTGCCTTCATCGGTCTAATAACAATTTGGCTGATCGGGTTGTTGTACCTGGAGCAGATCATTCTTGAGTTTGAAGAATATGGAAATAGAAATATTCTTGAATTTTTCACTCAAGTTACTATTTTTTAAAGCAAGCATCTATTTGGTCTTTTATTCTGTGATCATCCTGTGGTATATTGCCTGACTGTTCAATTCATGCAGTGTTTGATTCACTGTTTCTCAATCCATGCAAGAAAAGTTTGTCAATTCAATGAATTAAGTGCAATAGTTTTTAGTCAAATATATTCAGTGATACTTTAAAAATGAATATATTGGGCAGATCTACTGTTGCACCTTATAATTTTTTTTTAGTATGACTCCATATCTCACGATTCCCTTCTGTAAGAGGATAATTGACTGTGTGTTGAGTCACCGTTGTTTTATGTAAACTGTAACATTCATTGAAACAACAGTAAAAAAGTAATCCCTAATAAGTCCTCTGCTGTGGTCTGCCTTGAACACTGGTTTGGAAATCTTTTTCTAATAAAATACACACTATTTTTTTGCCTTAATGAGATTTTTCTCAATGCAAAAGATGATGGTTAAAATTCTATATGTAAAAAGTGTATATAAATGGCTGTTTATCTTTTTGCTCTATTGCATACCATAGTGAAATTAGAAAAAAAAAAAAAAAAAAAAAAGGGAAAAAACCCCAGCCAGTTTATTTGTTCATAAAGCTGCTGAGAGATGTTGATATCCAAAGGATGTGTTCCAGGAGTTGTGCCAGGGAAGCAGCTAGCTGATGTGAGTGATGATGATGCAAACACATGGAAGGAAGAACAGATTATGAAAAAAAAGAAAAACAATCAAGGGAAGGAATTTGATTATGGCATTGCTTGTGTCAGTTTTACAAAAGGAAATAACTGGTCTAAGAAGAAATACTTATGAGCTGAAATTAAATGTGGGTTTGAAGGCCAAGATGCCCTGTTTATAAGTAGTTTTACTGTTTCAAAGTGGCTGCAGCTGTTCTAACTTAGCAGCATTTGTTACTACAGAGCAACAGTATTGTTGTTTTACAGCTTCTGGTTCTTTTCAACACAGCCCATTTTCCTAGCTGTGTAAATATTCATTAGCAAAACTCAGCCCTCTCCCTTTTCCTTCTTGCCCTAAAAAGACTCAAAAGGAAACCAAATGCTATAACTACTTTAGCCCTTAGGATGAATATTAGTTTGGTTTTCATTCAATTAAGCAGTTTAAATGATAGTTGCTATTAACAGTTGTCTTCTTCAGCAACAAATCACAGCACATAAACAAACAATGCATTTACTGCAGGCAGGTGAAAGGTCACAACACATTTTAAACAGAAGTATTGCATCCAAACTGTGCAGTCGATTAGCAGGATGATTTTCTCTTAAAATTGACAACTGTTTATAATAAAAACTGAGCTGACAGAAGTAATAATCAGAATAAAAATGGCAATAACATTGTGGCAAATGCAGCCTGTAAGAGAAAAAAAATCTATAAATATTTTCTACTTAACATTCTTGAAGTATTTTATATCTGCTTATGAAGAAATGTGTGTCTTACAGAATTAAGATACTCCAGAAAAACATTTTTCACCACTAAAAAATCAATGTTATCCCTCATTACTATACAATAAAATCAGCTCACAGCATCACTCTACTGTAAGAAAGTACTGTTGTCTTTTGTTATAAAAAAATTAAACTATTTGGCCAAGATCACACAGACTGCAGCAGCACACAGAATTCTTGGATCCTGATGTAATCTGTTGGTCTGACACTTTGAATTACCAAGTCAAAAACGAAAACAAAAACCAACAAAACTACCAAAGAATCCTAAAGCTTATGCAGTGGTGGTAGGACCACTGGTAGTTAGTTGATTTTTCAATTCCATTTAAATCAAGATTACAAATAAATCTGCCTCTAAAAATCTATAAACAACTTAAAGGCTGGTTTATAGCTTCTCTTTTGCCATTCTGTTGTATATCAAGGGACATTACAGATACTCATTGCCTGCACATTTTAACTGTTTAGTAAGTTTTCCTGTGCACAGTTTAATACTATTAATCCCATTTAATGCAATGTTAAGAGTTAGCAGCCTACAGACTCATAAAACTCCAGACCATATGTTCCCTTGCTCTTCAGCTTTTAGTATAAAATTCAATGTATTTTAAAAATATCTATAGACTCCCAAACAAATGTTGTTGGTAAGTTATGAATAGGCCATGAAAACATTGTTAAAACTGTCTAACATTTTCATTGCAATAGAGAAGGAGCAGTGAAATAGCAAAAGTGAAGAAAAAAAGAAATCCATTTTCCTTCACTTATGCACCATTTATTTTCCCAATTTTCACACCATTATGTACTAGGATTATATAATATTTCATAAAATAAATAGCCTAAAACTGAATCAGGTCTTCAAAGGGAATCAACAACTAAAATCTAACAGCAGTAAGAAGTTTAATAATAATTGAAGCATTCATATTTTTCTTCTTAATTGATCCATTCCCTGGCATGACAGATAATCTAGTTTTGTATATATATAGATATATAATGAAATAATTGTTCAGAACACATTCTCACGTACATCATCTGTATTTTCTGAGATTCTGTTTATTTTCTATCTATTTTTTTCTCAAAGAAAACCATGTAGTAGTGACATATAGTGTTGGAAAGGTTTTTCACACTACATTGACTGGTTGACTGAGGCACCCCCCATCCCCTTCTCCCTGTGCCTCTGGGAGGAGGAGGTATGGCCTGGGAAGGAGGGAGTTGTGGGGGAAGGAATTTTTAACAATTATTCAGTACTTCCAAGATAAACAACAGCAAACTAACTTTCATATTGGATGATCCCAGACAGGAGTGGTAAAGTAGAAGGAAGAAAAGGAAACATTTTGAACAAATAACAGTACCTTCTTTTCAACAATTTACAAATCTCCGGCTCACTGTTCTTGTTTGTGTCCTATTCTTTCTCAATAATCTTAGATTTCAGTGGTGCTTCTAAACATTTACATGCAAAGTCAATGTGGTTTCAAAAGACCCTAATTTATAACTGTGTCCTGTTTTAGGGCAAATTTTGTGAGGAAACCTTTGAAGGGGTCTCCTTTAGAAAGCAAATTTTAGCATAAAATTTTGATATTAGACTTCTATCAGCAGGACTTTTTTTTAAATTGCAGTCCATAATAATCTGTTAATTTTGCCTGTTTTCAATGGCTGAATCTTTTCTAGGACTTATAAGTTTTGTAGGGATTCAAATTTGTATTTTTCTTCAAAACACAGGAACGATGTTCTACGGAAATAAAAGATAAAGTAAGAAAATGAAGCCTGCTAAAAATGAACTCTCTCCGAGAATATACAAATAAAGAATATTTACTTAGAAAAATTAATTAGAAGTTTAATATTTAGGTATTTACAGTGTGTGTTTGAAATTAACTAAAGAGTGACGACCTGGCCAATGATTTCCTTAAACATAAGCATGGCTAAAATGAGATCCAATATATTTTTTATCTTTATATTTCTGTGATCATTTCTGAGATTAACAGGATAAAATCGGCTCAGCTCCACTGAATAATGCACATTTTACCTTCTTTGAAGGCATTTCAAATATGTGTTGATGGTCACCAAAAACCACCTAAATATTCACTCTGTTGAATAATCGGTGTGAAATATAGCCGAGGCTCTTGAAACCTCCTGATGTATTCTCAAATCCCTTTTCCTTCATGCATAGCTTCAAGCTGACAGCTGCTACTACTATGAATCAAAAACATCAGAGAAATACCTACACAAGTGTAGTCCACGGGAAAGATAACAAAGATGAACTTTACATTCCATTTGCTTTTCTGTTGTCTCTTTCCCAATGACAATTTCTAGGAGGGTTCATGCCACACTGAGATTTTGGGCTCATCTGTAAGTAACCCAGCCACCTGAAGTATTTTGTGTCCTCTTTTTGGAGAAAAAGGCACTAGTTTCCTGTATTCCATTGAAATTATAAGTAACTTGACTCAGACCAGATAATTAAGCACCTCATTTCCTGTCTTAGGTTTTTTTGGGGGTTTTTTTGAGCAGATGATGCAAAAAATATGTTGTTGGTCTTTTTATTTTTTTCTCTTTGCTCTTTAAATACCGGCTGGGGTATTCATTACAATTTCCCAGTTACTGTGCTAATTAATAGGAAATACAAGACATTGACAAGTCTATGTCAAAGACTGACGTCAATTGAAATTATCCTGCAGTTTATTTCTGTCATAAAAATTAGAGGAGAACAAGTTATAGTTTTCTTCTTTAAGAGCAGAAATCTATTTGAACATCACTTATAGTGAAAATTACATTAAATCATGGCTGTATAAAGGTTGATAAGCTTTTCAACCATCTCAGACAGTGCTATAGAAATCAAACCTAGTAGAAATATCTGTGGAAAAAAAAATAACAAATTTGTTGTGAATATGCTTCTTTTATTTAAGAAGCAAGAAAGCATGACTGCATTTGTGCCCCCCCTGCATATAGCTGCCAGAGGCTAATTAACGCCTGGTGAGAAGAGCTTAATGAAATGTAGCCACACTACTGTTTCTCCTCAGAAGTGCATTTTTCTTTTCATGACCACATTAAATTAATTCCTGTTCACTACAGACACAGGTCTGTCCCTTTTTTTTTAAGTTATGGCTCCCTTGTGATCCAGGCAAAAAAAATACCTAATTATAACCTATTAGAAAGACAAGAAGGTAAAAATTTTTAGACTATTTTAGATTTTTTTTATTATTTTAGATTTTTATTTTATTATTATTATTTGAAATTATCCTTGTAGCTGCAAGTAGCAAGGCTATTTATTGCAATGGTGCTTATTATTGTTATAACAGATAAAGCAAAGATGCTTTGAGTGACTGTTTCACATAGCACTGGGGGAAGTATGAAAGCAGTCAAGGAGCAAATTCTTGACTTCAGAATGGTCTTATACAATTCTTTTGCTGGTTGACAGAATCAAACTAGAACATTAGAAGAGGTTTTCAGGGACATGTAGCTTAACTTCAGGATAATGGCAACTTAACTTCAGGAAAATGCAGCTTTGTGGTTATCTTTGACACTTGGTATGGTGTATTGGCTCTTTCTCTGTTCCCTGAGATGTGAAATATGTATTTTGTAAAATCTAAGGTCTGGTCATTGTTCATGGTTTGCTATTCCCTAGTTGTTTTTTTTTTACTTTATAGTCTGAGCATAACATCCCTTACTACTGTTTCATTTCTAGCATTGTCAGGAAATTTTGATTATGGTTGAAATTCTATCTGTCAATGAGAAAGATTATTTTCATCAAACTTCAGACTTTATAGCCATCCAAATAGCCAAATTTACACCTTATGAATAAAAGAGAGCTCTCCTTGGAGACTGAATGGAAGACTGAAAATGCCTAGCATGGTGATCACCTCCTACTTCATTTGAGAATTCTTGAGTTATCCTACTCTAAGGGCCTCCTAGAAAAGTTTTTTGAACAACCGCCTAAATATTGAGAATGTGACTATCACTGCACAAAGAACATCAGTCCTTATATTACCTTTATTATGAATAATAAAACCCTCAAGTCAAATCTGTTGCAGAATTGTATGGTTTGTCTCCCGAAGAAACTATGCCGCTTCCCTTATGGGGAATTTATTGTTTCAGTCATGAAAAATTTTGAGTAGTCTTCATGAGATTGATTAGCTCCTCCAGATCTTGTCATGCGGTTCAGCAGGTCTGCACTGACCAGAAGGGGAAATGCCAGAAGGATAATTCACACTGACAGGCTCTGGTGACCTCCGTGAGGAGCCAAGCATCAAGGTAGAAACTGCAGACAGAGACAACCAGGCATCCAGCTCTGTAACTGGCTGCTGACCTCTGTGTTCAACAGTGCAAACATGATGTAGTGCCTGGAAAGAGGTGTTCCCAGGCCATATTAAGATTTGGAAATCAGCTGGCAGCATCTGTTCAAACACAGCCCCTCAGACTGCTTTGGTTTTGTAGTGTCTCTTACTTAATTCTCTTTCCCTGAGCCTATTCCAGCTCCTGGACGTTGTAACTGGAAATAAGTCACTTCAATTACTTCCCTGTCCTTAGAAGAGGAAACTGTGGGGGCAATTTTGGCTAAGATAATACTTCTGGAGGGGCACGCATGTTAATTTATACTTTTTATTCAAGATTCAGGATTACAGTTGAAGTTAAAACTCCTAGGTAAATCAAATATTTTGAACATCTGTAATTTTATTTTTTTTAATGACATACATATCCCAGTATCAGTCTCAGAGAAGGACAGATTTTTTTACTTTTTGAAGTCTGTATGAACCCAAAGCTTGTGAGAGAACAAGAGGGGAAAAACATCACTTTTATCAGATGGTAGACTGTCCATTTGGCATTCTGCCTGGAAACTTGCAAACTCAATTAAATGCACATATGGTCCATAGCAGGCAAAATCAGTCTTTGCCAACACACATCCCTCTTACAGGACTTCCAAAGTGTACCCAAACTAGATAGCTTTTTCCACATAGATGATTTTTTCCACTTCTCCAACAGCATCAGCTCAGCATATTGTCTTCTCTGCCCTGGAAGGATACAGGGAAGAATGCCAAAATGAACATCAGTTTGAACTCCACAGGGGTGATTTTTCTATTGAGGAGTTTTGTTGAGGAAGACAGGTACGTAGATACCTAGATTTAATGAGCAGTGCCGGTAGAATTAATAAATCTCCTCAATACTCCCTGAAGCAGCTGCTCTATTTTGAAATAATGAGCATATGGTTTCATTACATTTCATTGATTTGATCCCCTTCAGCTAAAGAAATATTTCAGGGGAATGCAAACAACTTACAGAATTTCTGCATATTTTTCACTCTTTTTATTTTTCCTGGCTAAACGCAAAGCTGACAAGCATGTAAAAGGAAGAGCCAGAGGCAGCATTCAAATTCCTTAATAGGGGTTGTGTGAGGGGTGATGGGGCCTCCAACAATAAGGAGAACTTCTAACGTGTGTGCCTTGAAGCTACAGTGCTGGGAGGTTTCCTTAGAGGTTTTGCTTCTATGAAAGAAACTGTCTGAAAGAAACAAGCTCAGGCTGGACTAACATGACCTATAAGCTGTATTCTGTATTTAAAATTTCTCTTTAGAGGCAGAAGATGGGCAGGGAGGGGGCTGAAAAAACATCAAAGCAGCTTGTTGATCTAAAATATTCAAAATCTATAGAAAGAACGGAAGTTATGTGTTAATTTTCAGTTGTTTACAAGAACAAACCTTTCAAAGCACAGCAAAACATATTTTACTTTCTTAGTGGCTAGAGCCATTTCCTTGCCCAGCTGTTTAGAAGGGAAACTGTATTCAATATTTTGTCCACTATGCATCCTGCTGCTTACATTAGAAAACCTAAATCTGAAGTGAGAGTCATTTGCAATGTTTTTTAGAAGATCCTCCTAGAAGCTAATTTCAAGCAGCTCCAAGGCTATCTTTTTAAAGGAGTCAGAATTAATTAGGAAAACTTACATATGATTTCCTTAGGTAACTGGATAGTCTTGTCACCTGTGGTGCCTGGAGGGCAGGAGCCATTCCTGGAAAGTTTGGTGACTGAGAGGGAGATACCATGTTCATTAGGTCAGCTGTGGGGAAGATGTACATTCTGCTTATGGTTTCTTGACCCTCTTCCTTATTAATTTCCATTATATTATTCTGCAATAAACATATATTAGTATATTCTACTATTTAACCTGTCTTTTAAATATATATATACGTATATGTGTGCCATATATATGCATAGTTATACTGTATATATTACAGCTTTTGTGAACAGCAAGTCATGTAGTAACAGTGAGAGAGATTCTGTTTCTTTACCTGAGATAGTGATGCAATATTGCTGAAAATATTTCAGTTTTCCTTTTTTATTTAAATAAAATCTGGTTTTAAGAATCCCTCTGAGACTTGAAGGCATCTTCCCATGTTGGTATTTTAGAAGAAGAAAAATGCTTTTGTTTTTAATGCATCAGAGCTTTCTCACCTACTTTAAACACCTAGTGTTGTATCGGGTAATTACTGAAATTATGAAACCAAAGCAAAAGGATTCACTTCCAGGTCTTTGCCACATTTGAACTAATTGTGTCCAATTGTAGATTCAGGCCTCGAAACTACAAGACCAAAAGGAAACCCATGGTGATATTTTTCATATACAAGAATTCTATGCTTCTTAGGACAAAAAGGAATATACTTAAATTTATTTCCAGCAGAAATAAAAGTGTCTGTATTTTGATGGATTGCAAATTGATACTAGGATCAGTCAAAGACATCTTTTTCTCTATTAGAACAAGCAAAATAAGCTTGGAGATCACAAAAAGTGAAACAAACAGTCTTTAGAAACCAAATTAATCTCCCCTGCCCTTAAAATGCGTGAGAAATATTACATTTGCTGTCAAACTCAATTGAAAAATTTATTTCAGCCTCTGTGGTCCTGCAGAAATTGTGGCAGGTGATGTCTGCTCTTTGTTTCTGACATGCAAGTGGCAGGGAGACGAATGCAGCACCTCTCTTTTTGTGACATAATCCATGCACTATTAATTTTTGTTGTTGCTGCTCTAAAGCTGTGAAACAGATGCTATTTTGAACTGAAAATCACCATTCTGATATGAGCAGACGTAATCCCTGAACTACCCAGTCAACTAATTAATGCAGCATTATTTAATAAGGGATGGTAATTACTCAGTTTTCCCCATCTTGTTCCCCTCCCTGCTAATGATAACATTATCGAATTTAGACAGGGGCTTGTGAGAGTGTGTGTGTGGAGGGAGATAATTTGCAATGGAAGAGGATGAGTAAGCAGATGAAGCAGCAAATGTTTCAATCCAGGAACAGCCTTCTAAAATCTTCTAATTTCCTATATTGTGGGGACTGCAAATTGGCAGTGTTAAGCAGAATAATAGTGACAACACGGTTGTTAAAAGAGGTAGAGAGAAAGCAGATAAAAAAGGTTAATCTTCATGCATTTATTTATCAGATTTCATTTTTATTGAAATTTTGGTTAGTAGGCAAATGTATTTGTGGACAGAAATGGAAAATCCTCCTTCACAGGTTTTTCTCTTTCTCCCTTGTTACGTCTGAATGGGCAACAATGTCCCATCATGATCAGCAGGATCAATCTCGGAAGCAGAAATAGTTCCTTTAGGCATTCTTCAGTAGTCCCACCACATGGTGCAAGTCTTTCCTCATTCAAAGGAAGGTGCCAAAAGGTGTTGCAAGCATCAATACACTAATCCAAACTTCTGAAATCTCATCCTGGCACATTAACACCCTTTTGCATCTTTTAAAACATCTCAGAGGACTCCAAGCGTACCTGTATATACTCTGTCCAAACAATAAAATATTTAAGTCATTACATCTTGTCACATTTTCAATCTTTTCATTTGATCTAAGCTTAAAAAAAAAGTATATATATTCTCTTAAAGTAAAAAGATGCTGAGGAACAGCAAGTTATGTAGTAACTACACTGCTGGAAAAAATTGATAAGAAGAAAAAAATTAAGAAATTTTTCCGAGTTTATAAGCTTCACCTGTTTAAAATCCATATTCACTGAATTATTTTCCTAGAATTTGGATTGAATTTAGATTAGATTAGATTAGATTAGATTAGATTAGATTAGATTAGATTAACTCTTCCTAGAATTGCTGTACTATTGTTTCTAATGTCTGAATTTTAGCTTGATTTGGATCCTAATGTCTCATTGAGGGAAGGGTTTAAAATAAGAATAATTAATTGATTCATTTATTACTAATTTGTAGAATTTTTCAAATAATACTTTCTATTGAGAAACTATACTTTCTATCGATAAATGATAGAGTACTGCTTAAGTGGTAAATTTAAATTTAAGAAACGATGTGTAAAGCTTCATGTTTTCTTAAGGTATTCACAGATATAAAAAAATATACTAGACTGCAATAGACTGCAAAATATACTGAAGCTGATTTGAATTGGGAGCCTATAGACTCTTACAGACTCACCTCTCACATTCAGCCTGATTCTGAAGGCATTTAACTGCCTACTCAAGGAGGAACAAGGACACTATAAAGGATAGGTCAGTGGGCAAAGAACAGTGGACAAATACCATATTTTTTGAGGCTTTGTCTCCTGGATCTCTTATGAGCCCCCTATTCCCTTTTTGCATTAGATTGTAATAAAATAACTGTTTCAGAAATGAAAATTCTCTTCTTTTTTTTATTTATCTGTGTATACTTGGCAGACAGATCTGAGGTAAAATCTGTAAAGCCTCCTTTTTTTTCAGCTCCTTAATTCTAGAAGATAAGACAGTGATGGCCATGCTGCAGCAAATCCAGATTGGCTGCTACATACCTGACTTAGAGAGAAGACACGTTCCCCATCATAGGAAGAACATGGACTGGTGGGAATGAGTCCAGAGTAGAGCTACAAAGATGATCAGAGGGCTGGAGCACCTCTCTATGAAGACTGGCTGAGAGTTGGGGTTGTTCAACCTGGAGACAAGGAGGCTTCAGGGAGACCTGACAGCACCTTCCAGTACCTAAAGGGGGCTGACAGGTGGTACAATTTGCCCAGAAAATTTGTGGATGCCCCATCCCTGAAAGGTTTGAAGACCAGGCTGGGTGGCATTTTGAGCAACCTGGACTAGTGGAAGGTGTACCTGTCCATGGAACTAGATGAGAGTCAGAGTCTTTATCTCAGTGTGTGGGGAAATGACTGGGAACCCTATGGACAGGTAATTGGGGATACAACTAGAGAAGACTGAAGAATTATATTAGCATTTTAACAGCAGTACAGAAATTATTGGGTAAATCACAGTTGCTGCCCCCTGGATGGAATGCTGTTGGCATGACTTGAAACCTAGCCCATAATGATGCTCCACACACACACACACACACACACCTGCCAAGGGGGGTGGAATGGAGGGTGGAGCAGAGGGGAGAGTCTGCAGCCAGGCTCTGCAGAAATCCTTGCAGGGAAGGGGACTCAGTACTTTGCAGCTGGTAAACTGCACATCAGGAAGATAAAGGAATATGTCCTACCACTGAGCCAGCAACTCTGGAGAAATCCTTCTTAGAAGAACTTGCTTCATTAAACCTAATAATAACAATATTAATGCATACCTCCACCCCAAAGTTACCCACCTCCAAGGTAAGACCACCCCTCACCGGACATGCGCTCTGCATTTGTTTTGACTTTAAAAGTCAAGTGAGAGAATTTTACACACATCAGTAACAAAGGTATGCATGACTAGAGTCACTCAAGCTCCACCTAAACACAAAGAAATTGTATAAAATAAACCAAGACTGGTGAAAATTCAGGGAAGACTCCATTGTAACTGCTGGGATCAGTTGATGGGCTGAGCTGGTCTTCTCCCCCACGGGGTCAACTGTTGGGTAACAATCATACTCTATGCACTCTGAATATTTTCCTGAGGATTACAACTTGTTTATATATTCCTTCAAGTATATTTTTGTAGTCAGACACTATCACTGATAACCTTTGAACCTCAACCTGTCACGATTTTATATTAATAAGAGTTTTATTCTTTAACTTGTTAGTATGAGTCCTTTGCAGACACTGGCAGTCACTAGCAGCAGGTAACACACTCTTTTAATAAAGAGGAAGACCTGCTGAGGGGGTCTCCCTTACACTGGTGGTCTGTTTCCCTAAGTCAGTGGAGCCACCCTCCTGTCCAGCAGGTCTGCTTAGTGAAGGATCCCCATAACAGGATGCTGACAGTTAGTTGGGCACATGGGTCTTGACTTTCCTGGGACACTTACAAATTAAACAGGAGTCGAGTAAAACTCCCCACACTAAGGGGTGAGGAAGCCTCCTCTTTCCATGTGACACAGTCATTATGGATGTGATGGTAAAGCAAAGAGCATTGGACTAAACAAAGAGATATTCATGCAGGTATGAACACAAGAAATAAAAATATAAATCACTTCACAATTCAGCAAGAACCTGGGAAGAGAGAAGATTAAAGCTTCTGATAGCAGAATTAGGAGTGTTTAATCCAAAATGCAAAGTTCTTAAAAGCACTTCATTTTCACCAGAAGGTTTAACTTTCCTTGTCACTGGGTAGTCATTAGAAACAGGGCAAAAAAAGTGTGCATACAATAGTGATGTAAAGCAAAGGGAAGTCTGAAAGGAGAGATGCACTGCGCAGGTTGAAACCAACCAAATAATCCTGGCTGCAGAAGATGAATAGCTCTTTAAAAATGAGTAATGCTAATTTCCAGTGACTGGGCTAATGGGAACTGAGTATACTCACAAAGGAAAATGTGACAATTCCCTTAAATCTTAGTAGGAGTTAAATTCATGAAGTGTTGAGTTGCCTCTCCTGTCAGCAAGTGGGAAAGCCCATGACTGGGCTTAGGCCTTGGCTTTCTTTTCATTGCAAGGGACACTCTGGTCTGTCTAGCAGCACATATATTCTGAATTATGAACACCTGCTTAGTAACACTCAAGTATGCTCAGGCAGAGACCCTTGACAGAGAAGCCTGTCTAAGATCCCTTACAAATAAAACCTAACTGAAAGTACAGTAGTTTCATGTCACAATCACATAATTTTAGGAAAAAAAAATTAAATTAATATATCCCTTTTTTTTTCTGTAACCTTGTCATAACTATATTAGAACACAGTCTGATTCTATTACCTGCAAGCAGAGCAGGCTTGAGGCTCTAATCTTGTGACAGAACCATTCTGGTATATATTAAATATTATGTGCATCCATCTTATGGTATATAGACAAAACCAGAAAGAAAAAGTTACATTTCAGAAAGACTTTGGGGTTTCAAGTCATTCTCATTTTGTATGAGGTCTATTGGGGTGTGTGTATGTATGTGTATGTGTGTGTGGTATGAGTAGAAAATCTAAAATATACAAATATTTTTGTAAAAAATATTTTTAAAACCTTTTGGATCCACTGAAACAGTGAAACAAAGACAACTAAAATTTTTATAATGAGATTGTGAAAATAGAAGGTTTTGAAAGTATCAGAACTTTTCCCCTTCTTGTTTCTTTTTAGGAAAGAATGTATCAGGGAAGTAGAAATATTGACATCACAATTTACTATCTAGATGTTTGACAAGATGTAGCATGAAGATTTATTGGGCTTGGTTTGTCTGCCAATACCAAATGAATAATAGAGAAATGCAACTGCAGTACTTAACTATATTAATTAACTTAGACTTCTCATCTTTAATGTCTATAGATGCATCTCTGTGGTAGGGATCCATGCTTATATACAGACCTAGTGCCTTCAACTGATTTGTTCTTTCTAAATTGCCAGCAGTGCCAATCGTGCATTGTATGGTCACAGGGTTCCTTCCTCTCAGCCTTACTGACCTAAGCCTTCACTGAAAAAAAACTATTAGTCACTGCTAACATGTGTTAGTAATTAATGAATATTTCTGAATTTCTTCCTTAGTAGTTTTTTTCACTTTTGCTCTCATTAAGTAAATTGGAACTTTAAATTAATAAATGCAAATTTTGAACCAGATTAGTCTGCAAGAGCAATAGAAAATAAAGCAATACAACAGCACCGATAGCAACAAAAAGTAGAGATAACATTCATTCAATTAGAATATTTTATGGTATAAAATTGTTATTATGGCTCAATCCCACTACCAGACTTTTGTTATGCCTCTAAAAGAGTGTCTGTTGGGCAAGACGTTTATTAATAGAAACAAATAATACCGTGACCCAAGAAGTTTTAAAGGCAGATGAAATGTCTGCAGATTTAAGTAGTGCTTTCATAAACTCTGAATTCTTGAGCCAGAATTATACTTCATTTTATTGCAGTGAATCTGGGATGTTACCTTATAAAATTGCAGACATAAAATACAAGTTGTTTCATGGGTACCAATTAAAATGTAGTAAGTTGGTAGTTATGTGATAGCTCTGAATAAGCAATAAGAAATGTTTCAATGAAACAAAGCATCACTATTTCATAAAATGATTCTGAATAGTGAAAGGGTCTTATTACAAGGCAAAGAATGTATTAAAGTAATAAATAGAGGATCATCTAATTTATTCATGAACTAAGTCCTGGGGAACTTAACTCTATTCAATCCACACCAACCTTACCTGGCTAAATCTTTGCATGACTTGGAAGGTGGCATACATTTTGCAGGAAATGTGTTGCATATGGTTTATAGCAGCTTGTTGCTCATTTTTAACAAAAAAAATGTTACAGAAGAAAATAATTCACTCTAATATGAAGAGTGGCTTTGATAGCACATAATGAATGTTATGAATGTTACTGCTTGTGGATAACACAGCAGGAAAATACATGGAATCTGGTCATAAAAGCTAGTGGAAGATGACAGACTTCCTTGTTCTGCTGTTTGGTTTGTCTCTTCATATCAATTGCCATTATAATTCTTATCCATCTCTCCTCCTACATTCTGATTTACACTCAACTGCTAAATATGGTATCTACTATACTCTTGAATTACCAGTTAGCCTTTTTTTGACACAAAGCTACTTAATATGGATATTATGGCAGTGTTACAATATAAGGGGCTGTATTAAAAATAAATAAAACCAAAAAATATATTGCACCACTGAGAGCCCAGGTGCTGTGTGATTCACTGAGCAGATGCTTTCAAAAGTGGCACTATACATTTTTTTGCTGTGCCTTTAGAAGAATTTTACTGTGATCTGTGTATTCGATACTGCTTTATTGTGCTTAATTATCTTCTATGTCTTCTGCCCTTAGAGGTAGATGAGTGGCAGTTTTTCAGTTCTTGAAATGGAAGATGACACGTGCATTTCATCTCATTTACTCAAAGCATAGAAGGAGGAAAAAAAAGTTGCTATGGACTTCAAATACCTGCCAGTGACAAATTACTTCAGATCCCCTTTGGAGCTATTAATAACCATGGCTGCAATTTCAGCTCTTCCCAAGTGAGGGGAAGAATTTTAAATGAACTAGTGCAGTGGGTGGTGAGAAACTCCTTGACGCACCTCATGCATTTTTCATCATTATTTTATGCAATTATTTGCCAAGAAAGAGTGCAACAGCAAAGACTCCCTTTCAATTCCTTCAACTCCACCTTACTACATTTTAATTTCCTAATCTGTTATTCCAAGTTACATATATATATATATATATATATATATGTATGTATGTCACAGTTTTCCTGTAGGTTTTGAGCATCTGATCTGGAGATTAAAATTGTAATAACAGTCTCAAAGTCAGCCTGGGCTTGCTGGGGTGAGGAGGGGGAAATTTGTGTTGTCCCTCCTGATATGACTCAAAACTGACAGAGGCCAAGTTTCAGACTGCTGCATGAAAATTGTTTCACAGAACTGAAGGAGTCCTGGACAATCTTCCTAACTTTTTATCTAGCATTTTGTTCTTTTCAAAGTTCAGTTTGTACTTGAGGCTACAGAGAAAACTTCCAAAGAGGCCAAAGATTGCTGGCAAATAAAGGTGAGTTTAGGACTGATTCTCTCTGCCAGTCAACAGACATTGTTTAGATGGCCTCTGTAGGTTTACTGCTGCTAGTTTGTTGATTAAAAATAGTAATAGTTTTTAGTCTGGTCCATACAGATTGTCAGCGGTCATTAAGTACCTTACTTAAAGAGAATAATAGTGTCAGCAAGAGTCATATTAACAGGCACGACTTCTGAAAAGAGAATAATCATTCCCTTGATTAAAATCTTACCAGTTAGTTAGTTATATGAGGCAGCTGCCATCACTGTGGTACTTCACAGCTCTTCCTGAGGCAAAAACTGCTGCAAGCGCAATGGTAATTTTATTTAGTTATGGAAAGAATTGGAAAATGTTCAGTTGCAACCAACAAAAGTTTCAGCTAAATGCTGAGAAAGCATCAGGCTGGTTTACTGGGATATTCAGAAAGATCATGGGAAGTCACTTCCACAGGTGGTGTTTTTGTGAGGAGAACTAACTCCTAGAAAAGGGTGGAAGTGATTAATCCTGGGAAGTGTGTTGTATGTGAATGTTTCATTTTTATAGAATTTGTGTGTTCCTTTCAGGAGTAGAATTGCTGAGGCTAATACTATGATAGAAACAAGCCATCTTGAAACAAGGCTACACCTTGTGAAACCTGAATGGAATATCTGGTCTGTCAGTGAAACTCCATGACCAAAACTATCATCCAAATAAAATGCTGTCCTTAGCACAAAATGAGCTATGTTTGCGAGGCATGAGTCAGAAGAGATCTATTATGTCATCTTATATAACTTGTGATATCCAAGATGTGTGCACAAAGGAAAAAGATATAATAAGGATAATCCATTTTAAGAGTTCTGGAACAGCAGCTGGCAGACAGCTGAGGTGCTTTATGGGGTTAAAATGACAAGAAAAACCTGTGCTAAAGTCGAAGATCCCACCCAATGTGTCTTGCTGTTTGACTGACAAAGTTTCTTGTTCTCTGAGCAATGATTGTGCCATGTCCAGGATTTCTCAGTGCTTGATGGCTCACTTTCTCATCCTACCTATGCTCAGTTAGAATTCAGAAGAGATGCTTCTCCCCGAAAGCCTCATAACTTCACATTTTAACATGAACATACTAATTTTTAGTGGTCTGCAATTGAATTCATTTGTGGGTGCAAGAACTAACTTAATTTTCTCACTTAGCCTGCAAGAACTTCTGTCCACTCTTTTTCAAGTGCTAGATAAGACTGAGGAAGATAAGTCAAGCAGCAAATTTAGCTTTGTAGGTCCTGTCTTAGAAAGTCTGGATCTTTCCCTTGTAACAAAGCAGAGTCACCATACTTGAAATCCTTCAGTCAATCAACCCCAGCTACTCACTTTCAGCTGCTGTCTATACCCAGTATAGACTGGGTAAACTTAGAAGAACATGCAGACCTAGAAAAACGTGCTCAGTTTGATATAAATTTTGTTTGTATCATTGACATGTTCTTTAAATTTTAGTAAAGAGTCTGAGATACACTTAAGGAACATACTCTGCTTCAAATTTCTTGGTGGAGTTGCACCTTTTTAGAGGGTGGAAAAGGAATGGGGACATAAAAGGCATTAAACAGCAAGTTAAAAAGTCCTGGAGCTACTCAAGGGAAACCCACAGGCTGTGTCCTTGCAGAAGAACTAACCATTTTTCTTCAGAATTGCATGATGAAAAGTACTGAGGTTTCAGGCTGTGGTAGGTCTTAAAGCTTCCTTAGACTCTAACCTTCACATTCAGATTCAGTCAAAAGTTTATCTTACAGTAACAGCACAATCACCTAAGTTTTGTGCCCTAGAAAGAAGTCTTTTGTTTACTTAGGTTCCTTACTTATGTCCTTTGCCTTCTTTGCAGTTGAATATTCTGCCACACACATTTTCATTTTGTGTTATAATCTGAGCAGGAACATTATTGAATTATGAGTGACATAGAAATTATCAACCAGCATCAAAAAACTTTCATTTACCTTATTGAGCATTTAATGCTATGGAGCTTAGTTTAAGGAGTTTCAAGAGTATAAAGGGGATCTACAGTGTTTAGTCATGAGGTAGAATCATCCCTTTTCATTGCATAAGTAATTAATTTGAAACTGGAGTTTACATTTGTGTATCATTGAAATAAGGCAGCAATAGCATGGTGTGAAATGCCTCTGTTGAATCAAAAGTTTCAGAACCAAACCACAAAAAATAGCAAGGACCAGAGAGGTAATATTGCCTTGGAAATCTGATTGTAAGAATCAAGACCGCCCTGAAAAATGCAAAGGGGAGAGTCAGTAGGAAGTGATGTGAAAATTTCTGTGATTCTGGAGTTACATACTAAATTTCAAGAACAGAAGTGAAAGACCCAAGAAGTTACAGAAGTTATAGAGGTTATAACAGAAGTTATATTACAATAAAAATAACCACTGAAATACATTTAAGGAGTATACCAGTCTGCTTCATACATTCATGGAGGTACCTCTTCTGAGTATGGCAGAGTAAATCTCAGAGCTGGGGAAAAAAAGACAATAGAGGAACAAAGACATTGAAGAGCAGAGATATGGTGGTATTTTTATATCTGCTGAAGACAGACATACTCTTCTAAAGAGTGATTCAATCCATTCATCCTAAATGCGTGTATGAGGGATTTAGTCACTGTTGCATCTGCCCATCACTGTGGACCAGAGACCCTCGATGAAAGAATTAAAAAATACGTCATTTTTAGATAGTAAAATGTCAAATAGTAAAAAAACCCCAAACCCCAACAAAGGAGCCATGCACTACACCCTCTGCATATGTAGTCAGTTGCTTTTTTGAAGATGGGTTGTAGTTTTTCATTAGGATAAGGTCGTGCATTTCTTGGTAGGTTAAATGCAGCCAGACTCCTCATGCATGGCTGGAGAATATCTACTAGCAGCAGGAAAATAAGATGAAAGAATTGGAATGAAAGACTACACCTAGAGAAAAAGGAAATTATTTTAAAAGTATAAATTAATTTTAAAAGGTTCCTGAGTTATCTTAAAGCATGATATATTTTTTCCATGAGACACCCATAACATAATACCTAGTGTTTCTATATTCATTTATTTCCATTTATTCTTTGATTGCAAAGATTCACCTGTCAGCAGGTGCTTACTTAAAAGTGCAAAGAAGTACTATTTTGTAGTGACTGATATATTTTGCATTGATGTACATGAAGTAGGAAAAATCAATGAAAAATAATATCAAAATCTAGTTTAGAATATAAAAAATGCTGCATCAGTTGTCTAACCTAATTCAGATTCTTTTTAGTGTCTGAATTTCCAGATGGAATGATGAATATTGAGACACAGTAATATTGTTCCTTTCAGTAAAATATCTGAAAGACAGAAATGCATGAAAGTAATATTTAATCATTGAACAACAGTGCAGTGTGATAGATTTTTTTTTACCATGCCTTTACTACTGAGTAATAGACATAAGTCTATTTCCAAAATTCTTGCAAGAAAAGGAAAACAAAAAATGGAGATGCTGGAAGTTCTGCAAGTTCAGCATGTTGTGTGTATGACCTCATGTCTCTTGCAAACCTGAGACAATAACAAAATACACAATGTTTGTTCAAGCCATAGAACACTAAGAGGTGAAATAAATCTTCAAAATGCAAAAGGTTGTTTCAAAAAGAAAATTAATAATCAGAAGTCATTATGGGTTAGATTTGTGTTGGATATTAGGAAAAGAATAGCTTATGCTATGACAATAATTAAAAACTAGAATAGGGTGCTCAGGGAAGAGCACAGTAAATATCAATGGGGAGCACATATCTGAGGAGGGTTTTCTCATCTTGTTTTCTAAAATTAGGTTATGCAAGGTTCTTTCAAGAGTGGTTTGAACACAGTTGCTCCTTCTGCTGGCGAGCAGTTGAACAAGATTGACTTCAAGGCCTTGCTGTGAGTTCTATATTCTGCAGTTATAGAAAATACAGATTACTTGTTAGCACAGAACTGAAAAATGGTGTTAAACAAGGTGGCAGTTAACACACACATAGTTTTTTCCATGTTGAGGTTGACTAAATTGCATCGTTTAATGTGAGCTTGACAAGAGAGAAAATAGAAACTCCTACTGTTTGTAAGACAATGTTACAATAAATATTATTTATCAGAAAAATATCAAAATACTCTGTGCATTCTGATTTTAAAAGATACATTTGGTGCAGCAGACTTTTATTGTAGGCCATTTACTTTTTACTTACTTGAATGAACATCCTCACTCGTGCACCAGAGAAAACCAGAGAGAAATGTTGGCTGAGAAGCAAACTCAGAATTACAGAGTTGTAGAGCTGACTGACACCCAGGCAAAAAGATGCCCTGTGGATCTTGAGTTTGATGGAAGCCTTATTCGGCTACTGTGATGTTGCAGATTCACTTACAAGCTGTGGCATTGCAGAGCCTGGACATTTAATCTATGTGTTTTCACAAAAGGTGTGAAGACAAAGATAAATTAAATGTTCTTGTGTTCATGATGGCCTGATTTCAGCTGGGGTATAGTTAGTTTTCTTCCCAGCAGCTGCTACAGTGCCATGTTTTGGATTTAGGGTGAGAATAATATTGATAACACTCCAATGCTTTAGTTGTTACTGAGCAGTTTTTACACTAAATTGAGGGACTTTCCAGCATCTCATGCTGCCCTGCCAGTAGACCGGGGAGCACAAGAAGCTGGGAGGGGACACTGCTGGGTCAGCTGACCCCAAATGACCAAAGGGATATTCCAAACCACACAGCATCATGCTGAAAAATAAAACTGGGAGGAGTTGACTGGTGGTAGTGGAGGGGTGTGGGATGGGGATCTCGCTGCTTTGTGACTGACTGTTTAAACTCAACCTACAAGTTTTATCTTTTTACTGATTCTTTCCCCTGGCCCAATCAGTGAGCAGCTGCATGGTGTTTAGCTGTATGCCAAGCTAAACTATGACGCAAGAAGACCAAGAACATGTTTACAGATGGATTTGCTTTCCACATTGCCAAGATTTTACCCCATAGATGTCCAGTTTCATCTTGAATGTTGTCTTCATCCTCTTTCATCTAGTGTATGAAGTCTAACATGTAAAATTGTAGTAATATATTTTTAATTAGCAGAGAAAAGTGAGACAAAGTGGACTTTATATGAAGTTTGCTTGGAAATAATTACAAAAACTTTTTCTTCCAAAAGAGCACGTATAACAGAATTCATTATAATTTAATTAAAATTAAATTGTATTTATTACATTGATGATTTTTTTATTTTGGCAGTCTATAGCAACATTGTTTCCTTATGTCTGTCAAGAATTCCATGTAGCACTGAAAGCAAAAGCTAGTATATATGCCTTCTAATCTGAGACACAATGTCATTTATTTTAATTACCAGAGATGTCTCTATCACTTGCCAGTGAGTCTGTAACTTTATTGGGCTTGTTCTTCAGTAAGGCCCCGTAAGCACTCATGGCACGGTTATACATGGATATCTTCTCAGGATCCAGCTTCAGTTCAGAAAGCATTGAGACAGTACTGTGAGTGAGATTCCTGAAAGTGTTCCTCACACCAGTATAACTGGTAATTTCCCACAGTGTGAGTAACTGTACTTCATCAGCTCTTGCCTTGTTGCACGCACCAAAACGCCAAGGCTTTCAGTTCTTTCCCTCTCACAAGAGTCAACAGCAAGCATCAAGAAGAGAAAATAGAGTGTCAGCAAGGGGATGCTGGCAACACAAAAAGGTACTATTAGCAAATGTGCAGCTGTTAATGCTAGATGTTCAATGAAGCCCAAAGACTGACTGGATTGCTGTGCTCTGCAGCAGAGAAGTGAAGAGGTGACTCATCAGGCACCAGCAGCCCTGCTCTGTAACAGAGGAGTCTTCACATTCTCTGATAACAAAGTTTCCTAAAAGAGCAAAAATGTGTCACTGGGGGGAATATTAATTTCATTTTTGAGATCCTCATTTAGTATGCACTGTAACTGGAAGACAGACCCAAGAAGATCTTTGTTGAATTATGATCATAGATACAGATATTCCAAGAAATTTTCTCAGATTTAGTCCATGATGGAAATCCTTTGGTGTTCTCTCATTTCACTTTCTTATAAATAAATATTATAACAAGTTCTTAATGAGATGGTGACCTATATGCTTTGTGAGAGCATTTTGTAACCTGATGATATGGTTCAACCACTTGAACATCTCAGAAACTTTTCAGATATCGTTCTGTGTAATTCTACCTGATTTTTAATACCTTCCAGGATTTATTGGACTGTGAAAAAGCACAGAAATAACCACTCTTGTGTAATGTTTCTTCTTCTCATGTACTAAAGAGACCAAGTACAGCAAACTGAAGACATTAATCATCTGGGAAGGTAAGAGACAGATTTTAACCCAGCACTGGAAATTATGAGATCTGGGTTATATAACCCTTGACAAATTGTGTTTCTGTTGACAAAACAGAGGCTTAACTGCTTTTTTTCAGGGTGGTAAAACAGAAACAAGAGCATACAGCTAATCTATCACCTGCTTACCCATTCTTATTTTCACAAATGATAGTCAGCTGAAAGGATTTGAGTTTACTTTCTGAAAAATTAAGGCACTTCCCCTTAAGATAATACATAAAGTATTAAGGTATTTGGTGATGGAAATCATACTGTAAGTGAGCAGAACAGGCTGGGGCAGGATTAGCAATAGGGACTCCATTGCCATTCCAAGGACTCCCCCTTCTCAGAAGTCAAATTTTATCCAGGAATCTTGCAGACACCCGGTTCTGTCTTGACAGAATGAATGTGAGTGGGGAAGCATTGGACTGAAGTACTGGTGCCAGATGTAGGGCATGGCCATGGCACAGGAGTGTTGTCTGTGTATAAATGAAACCAAAGAAATGCAATGGAGGTAGCCTGAAAGACATGTGTGTATCTCACTGTCATCCTAAGAGTGAGGAATGAAACATTATGCTTCAAACCAAGCAAGTTTAGGGGTTATTTTGCTTTGGTAATTTGGTTGATTGGTTGATTTTTTTTACTACTCCATACTAAGTTGCGATGACAACTCAAAACTGGAAACCTTCATAGAAGTCCAAATTAATAATCTGCTTATTCAAAAAATGAATATTATTATGATACCGTATGACCTCAGTAATAACTTGGTCTCGTTTAGAAGTACAGACTTGGGAAAAAACACTAAATTGCCAAAATAATTCCCGTATCCCTTTCAGAATATAAACAAAGCATGTTTCTATACTGACAATGGGGTAGGCAGACAATCAACAGGGTTGGCACCTTTTAAATAGAATCACTAATGCTTTTTGTGTGGCAGTCATGTTGCAGCCTTATTGGAATTGCAAAGAAGATGAAGAAGGGCAGGAGAGGTGAGCAAAGTGATAAAGGGTTTTAAATGATCCCTTTGTGCAATATGCAAACTCCTCTTTACTGTATTCGTTAGGTCTGGCTGAATTACTTGGGGTGAATAATTTATATCACCACTTTTCGATTTTTTTCTATCAAATGGATTATTTCAAGGTCTCTACATGAAGTGGAATCATGCCTGGTTAATACTTTGGTAACCTTATTTCATTATTACAAATTATTTCAAGTAACACCAAATTATTTGCAACCATATCTTCATGTGAGTTTGACCAACCAACAGTAGAGAAAGACTGTTTTCAAAATAATAAAAACTCATAATGTATAAATAAAAAAAATCCCTTTAAAAACATATTTTTAATTTTAAAAAACACCTATAAATGAATCAGCAATAAGATTTTATTTTTATAGCCCTTCAGGGAATGCAGGACACACGGTAAATATAGTGCAGGTTTCTTTGTAACTCCCTGTCTTCATAGTTAATTTGGGATTCAAAAGTAAAGTTTTCTTCTGATTGTACAGATTCTATAGAGAAGCACATACAGGCAGAATTTAGAGCTGCATTTCAAATGGTCCACAGGACAGAATTTCTGGGGCTTTGAAACTGATATGATTAGAGAGAAATCATTGTTAGAGGAGCAAGGATTATTCCTCCATGGGTGATTTAAATTCAGAAGGCAAGACAGAAACAATGCACTTGTACCCAGGTGTCCCTTATCTCCTCCCTTCAAACATGCAAGCTGCAGGCATTACAGTCCTGCCACAATTTGTCTTCTGCAGGAACCACGCAAAATTAGTATTCTGCTTAACATCAGTTTCTCTGGGGTATCCTGAAAGAGGGGAATGGGAATCCACAAAGGTCCAAAATGTGGAGACCTTTTGACTTAACAGCCTCACTTATTTGCAGGCAAAGCCCCCCTCCACTCACCCAGCAGCCTATACAAGCTAAAATAAATTAAAGTGTCCTAGCTCTAGTTGTTCACTCTGCAACTTTGATTCTGTGAGTGGATATGAATTCAGAACTCTTTATGGTGCTATATGGATAACTAAACATCTGTATCTGCTCTTGTTTTATGGAAATATCAGTATCTTAAGAAACAATTTACTGATCACATAGGAACTGAAAAAATTTGCTCTTCAGCAATGATGTTGACTCTGCAGTGACATGAATTGCAAAAGTGGGTACTCTAAAAGTACAAAAAGAGGGCTTTGACTAAATCCAGAAAGCTGATTTTTTAACTGGAATGGCAGCATTTTATAAAATTACTCTTTATTATTATGATTCCTCTCTGAAATAGTTGGAATTGTTGTTTTGATTCTTTTACTGAAAAGATAATTAGAATTTTAGATTTGACAGAACAATCCTAATAATTCAGAACTGTCAGAATTTGTATTTATTACTTGTATTTTTTAATTTGTATTTATTTTTCCTGCATGAATTGTACCTAGCAGATGATTAATATATTTTAACATAGGTTTTAAGAGAAAGGTAATAAAAACTGCTCAGAGATAGGAGGGTGCTAAAATGCCTTATAATTTTGTGCATCCTTTATTGAAGTGATTTGACCCTATCTCCCTATTTCAAATAATGTTCTACATCATATGTAGAGCTTAAAAAAAAAAAAAATCTATTAGTTGTATTTCTTTGCGCAAAAGTAAATTTGAATTGGATCATATTTCACAACTAACTCAATTAGCTTCATACAACAATGCCTTTGAAAGCTTTGTCTGAGGCTTTGCCCAAAAGACATTACCTAAAGGAAGAACTGTATTCTGTTATTAAATGGTTTTGTTGTTAGCATTTTTAAATGAAGGCTGCCCTCATTTTGCTTTGTTCTTCATTTAGATAGTTCACTAGATAAGAATGTACTCTGCATGCACGGAGAAGCAGGAAACATATTCTTTAAACAATTTCAAGAAATTGTGTCCTGGCTTGCTTGGTATTGTTTTGCTGGAAAGGAACCCCAGACCATAGGTCCGAAATAAATCAGTGTTTATCATAGTCCTTTAAATGCCAATAGATTTCTATTGTTATTGTAGTAAAAACAAGCTACCATATTTGGTTTTATCATTAAAGAGAGCAGAACCAAGAGTCCAGTATTCATATTTCATTGTTCTCTTTAGGGCAAACAAGGCTTTCTGCAACTAGGTGGCTGTGTGATGGAGATGATAATAGGTTAAGCCTAGATTTTGTAAATAAGTGAAGGTAGTTTGGCTGCACAGGGATGGTCAGTCTGTGTGTGACGTGCTGTAAGACTGGATCTTACTTTTTATGTCTTATGACAAGAGATTTCCTATATCTTTTCTTCACAGCATTTGCCTGCCTTTCTTGTTTTTGTACTCACAGAATCACAATATCACAGAATCATCAAGACTGGAAGAGACCTTCAATCACTTAGTCCAGTCATCATCCCAGCACCACCGTAATCACCCCTAAACCATATCCACCTCCAGATGCCTCCTGAACATTGCCAGAGGTGGTGACTCCACTATCTCCCTGGGTAATTTATTCCAATGCCTAAACTCTCTGAAAAATTTTTTTCTGCTATCTAATCTGAACCTCCCCTGGTGCAACCTAAGGCCATTTCCTCTAGTCCTTGCATTTCACACTACAGAAGAGACTGACCCCTACCTTACTACAAACTCCTCTTTAGATCTTTCTAATATTAATAAAATTTATTGGGGGAGACAGTGATAGGACCATGACCAGTTGTTTACAGCCAATTACCTTGCTCCCTACTAGATACACACCAGTGCAGTGTTTCTGTTAGGTAAAAATCCCACTAGGTTTTCTAGCTTTTCTCTTTGGTTCCTGATGGTTGCTCTTACATGCTCACTGGCATATATGTTCAAGTTTATATTGGCCTTAATTTTTTTAGATACTGCCTTGCAGTACTTTGCTCAAATGAGTGGATTTGAGGATGCTTTGGAGGGGCTACCAGTTTTAACATCACAGAGATTTGTTGAGTGATTTTTAGAAAGCCTTTCTCAAGAATAAGGACAAGATTAATTTTTTTTCTTCGATTTGGATGTACTCACAGAAATTAAAAAGTTGAGTTCCTGTAACTCTTGTGTTGCTTACTGGCTTTGAATTAGGATATCACATGTGTCTGACTGTAAAGCTTCTTATTCTCTCTCCACACTCCTCTTTGGTCATGTTGCAGCTCTCACCACTCTTGGATATCACATGAGAGCATCCAGCAGTGGGTGCTTGGGAACAGAACAAGAGTAGGAAAAGTGCACTTCTCCCTGCACATTCAGCGATAATTTAAGTGTTAGGTGGTGATAAGGGCTACAGTCATCTTCAGGAGTACTGCAAGTACTTGCAGTCTAATAATTTTTAATGTATTTTACTTTTAAAGAGCCTTTAAATTGGGCATCACTGTACCCTGTGAATTTAATAATACTGAATTTACTACTGAGAATTTCTCAGTTCTTCCTCTCTTGGAAAGACATTAGTGATCTTTTATATCTTTTTCATTACACTCCTGTTTTATCAGTTCTCCAGCCAATAAGTCCTAATCTATTCAGTTATTGTACAGAAGCAGTTTCATACCTCCAGTCATCCTTTTCTTCCTTCTCTGTGTTGTTCTTGGTTCTGCTACATTTCCTTGACATAGGCGTGATCAAAATAGTCCACATAGCATTCAAGATGTGGCCTTTCTCAAAAATGGATTGTAATTTTTATCTAATTTTCTATCTCTCTCACCACCATTTCAGCATCAGATACGTGTTTGTAAACTCTGTTGAACAATGACAAGATGAATCCACAGTGATTCCAAAATCTCTTCGCTAAACAACAGGAACAAGTTTGGTGTCCATCAGGGTATAAGAGCTGGCAGGATGGTTTTCCTACATAAGTATTTTGCATTTCTTCACATTTCCATCAGAGAAATTAAATGGTAGGATAGTAAACTCTTCTGTTAGTATCATTACTTTATTCATTGTATACCTCCCACGTTTATTTCCCTTGTATGCCTGACCAGCGTATTCTCTGACTTAGGTTGCAACTCTATCCTAAGATGCAATAAATTTACTTGTCTCATTGCATTCATTCCTAAATCTACTGGGGTTTTTTTTTGTTTGTTCCCCATCACTGACAAAGCTTAACGCTCTTTTTTTTTTTATCAGTGTATATCCCCTGCAGCACCTTTCTCCCTCTGAGGTGAACTGGTTTATTGCTTGTAACTTTGCATCTTGTTTGCTGCTTTGTCAATTTGCCTGGGGCTTCTCAAACTTATTATAGCATTTTAATAAATGCCATCTGCTTTTCTGTACTGTATGATGAAAGATGTGGGTCTTCCCAGTGTGTCTGCCATCAGTTCTAACTTTCAAAGATGATACTTTCTCTTAAGAATGTAGAATTATATTTTCATTGGTATTTCTTGCAGTGACTTGAATCTAGATTTATCTCATTTAACTTCAGGGACCTACCTGAGGTGTCTGTAATAAGAACAGAGTTGTCTTTGGTTCATTGTGGAATCAATGCAGTGAAAGTATGCATAAGGTGATTCACTCCATGTAAGGATTGGCTCAGAAATCTCAGAAATACCTGTCTTTTCCTAGCTGAGACTAATATGCAAAACCTCAAAGACTTGTGCTGGTAATTTAAATATTCCAATTGCATGCTGATGTTAGATGAATTAATCCCAGGCTGTAATATTTTAAAA
This sequence comes from Promerops cafer, assembly GCA_013398275.1. Classification (NCBI taxonomy): domain Eukaryota; kingdom Metazoa; phylum Chordata; class Aves; order Passeriformes; family Nectariniidae; genus Promerops; species Promerops cafer. The sequence goes on from VZSE01027393.1 coordinate 208,356, forward strand.
CGTGGATTCTTCAGAGCCACAAACTATTGAAAATATTAATCTTCAATAAAGAAATAGAACAAAAATAAAGAGGAAAAAAGTAAAGAAAGAAAAATAAATAAAGGAGAAAAAAAGGTTATTAAACATCCTACTTTATCAAATCAGAAAACATATAAAATATTCTCAGAATTATCTTGACAAAGATCAATCATTGTTTTTGTGAGGAGCTTCTACAACAGTTGTTATTGTTGGTACTTCCAGAAAAGACAAATACATGTGAATATAAATATAGTTCACATGGATAAAAAACTACCAAAAAAAGCTCAAGTGCTACTTAAATGATCTTTAAAAAGGAGAGGAATAATTATTTTGCCATATTCTTCCCCTACTAGAAGTCACCAATCTCACCTGGCCTTGACTCTGGAAGAAAAAAAATAAAGGTCAATTGGGAGGGAACAGGTTTGCTATAACAGTTGCTTCAACAAACAGAAAATTAGGTATTTCTGCTGGATGGAATAATAGGGATTTTTCTGTGTGAAGTACAGATGAGTGTCCTGTAAGGTGTTTGTTTATGCATAACTGTACTTAAGAAATTATTCAAAAGACTGCCATGGGCTGTCACAAGGGCTGTATACACTAGGATACAGAATGGAGAACATTCCCATCCACACACTGTCTAGCTCAGAAAGGTCTGAGCCTGTGCCAGGATAACCTTTTTAGCTTAGGTGAGGAACCCCCACAGGACTATGGCCCTTAAAGGATGACTGTTGCAGTCTGGAACAAAAATATCTGAAGTATCATAAAAGGCAACTAATTTTCTGAAAAATATTTTTTTCTCTGTTTTGAATTCTCTGTGCACACTTGAGACTAAAGGGGATAATAAATAGGTTGCTTCTCACATTAAAGCAAAAGGGAATTTCATTAAATAAGTTTTCCTACCTATTATGTAAAACACCTTTTCTGACCTACTACAGAATTCCATAATTACTGACAGAAAGGAGCCTATCCCCACATTACAGAAGATAACCTGATACCTCTGATATTTTTATCATTCTCTGATGAGGGCAAGGGCTGCACAGAGCCCCTGAAACCATCTCTACCTCAATTCTGAAACATGAGACACCCAACCTAGAAGAGCAAGTCCTCTAGACCTCTTTTCATTCAGCAGTTGCTCTCTGGTGGTGCCAACCTCATTCCTTCATCAGGTTAGAAGCTAAGGTGGTTAAACTCAGAAGACTACTTAGATTCTAATTTTATGGAGCTAAAATGGTCTTTCCTTTGGAAATGAAATGTTTCCAGAAATGCTTTGCTTCTATCACATGTGTGTAAGTAAGCAGAATGTTTGAGGTAGAGCTTTGTCCCACCTAATCATTACCTGAGTGCACAAAGGGGCAGAAGGCCAATGAGGTTTGTAAGTTTTCTATGTTTGTTCTCTGTGGTGGTTAATATAACAAGGATATAAATGTGAAGACAGAAAATGCATTGATCCACTGAAAATATACAGGATCTTCTATTACTTTTAGATTAGAGAAATCATAAGCTGGAGAAACATACAAAAACTCAAGAAATAGCTGTCTGCTCATCCCAGTATTAAAAGTGTAGGGGAACAGGAGCATTTCAGCAGATCTCTGAAAAGATAGAGACAAAAGAGGATGAAGCAGAGATAAAGAGGTTACTGTTGAATATAATTTAGTGTCTAAAGTTCTGAAAAGAGCTATTCTCTTTTTAAAAAATCTCTTCTGAATGCACCAAAAAATAAGCTAGCCAGATGCTAGCTTCACTGTACGACAGCCTTTTTATACTGGCAACACTAAAAATAATTGGTATCTTCATAGCATCAGGCAAATTGGCTCTATTGAATAGTCAGATAGAAAAATGTGTGGGAATCTGTTGTCAGGGAGAATCTTCAACCATTGTGCTTTATAATAGCAAAGAACCGGATGGTGCAAAATTATTCTTGCCCAGATTTGATTGATTTGGCATGGATGAGACTAGGCAGAAGGGAAGGAGGTAAATTTCTTTCTCATTTCTCAGAGCATCTCTCAGATATTAAGGAGGGAGGCAGAATCCTTGAGGTCCAAAGGCTTCATGACCATGCTGGAGTATATTCAGCAGAGAATTCAGAGGCTGTTTCAGCAATACATGTGCACATAAACTGTCATAAGTTGTAAGAGAACTGGACTCAGGTGAGACTATACAATTAGAAACATATGCTTGGTTTTAAACACTGCAGGCACATTTTGTAGCTGGGAACAGCTGTTGTTATGACTGTTTTAAATATCTAAGCACAGGAAAGGAGAAGAGACCTCCATAATATACGTGACAATGATAAAACTACAGCCTTAATGGAATTTTCCTCATTTTATTTTATTTAATTAAGGGTGTGGGAATAAGAACCAAAGCCATTTTAACATTTATTGCCTAGAATAAGTTTTATATGTTTTCTCCTGGTCATTGCTCATGAAAAAATTTAATATAGCTGCTTAATTTTATAGACCCTTAGAGCTCAATCCTAATTGTGTCAGCTGTCCAAAACATCTCATAGGAGTAGTCTTATGAAAGGATTTTAAAAGCACACCCTCTATTCTTTAGAGATAGTTAGAGGCCAGGCTAAATACTCTTAGAAAAATTATGCTGGACAGCAGAAAACTAAACCTAGGCACTGCTTTATGGGTGACACAGTCCAGTGCAGGAGTCACAGGACACCTGTAGCCACATATGGAAAATGTGTCTGTTGCCTAGGGAGATCCATATGAAGCTTAGTCACATGTACATGCAGACACAACACATATTTAATAGGGAGATAAATCCCAGCCTCTAGGACTGGGATTCAGCTGCCAATACAGACACCTAGAATCATATGAAATGTCCTGGGCTCTCCTGCCTAGCATTTGCTGCTATTTTATATGGACTTGGGTCTCCTGTGTCATCACTGTCAGCTGAACATGAACATGTCTGATAGTTTACATCTTGATGACACTAGATACTCATATTTCAAAAATCACTGTATCTGAATCAATTACCTTTCCAGTAGATTCCAAATTCATTCAGAGTTGACCAGTTAGTAACTAGAGATAGAAATGTCCACTTGCCTTTAACACATAAGATATTTTGAAAAAAAAAATGTTTGCTTTGCTGTTAAATTGCTGTTCTATGTGTTAATAGGGGTCTAAGCCTTTGAAATTGCTGTTAACTCAGGACACTTCTCAGTTTATCCAAAACCAGAAAATAAGGAAAGACTTATGGACTTCATAAATCTGTAGCATTTAGTATTCTCAGGCATTAATGGCAACACCAGCTGATACTTCATTGATGAATTCTTATGGGGAAAGTGCCTTCCTCATGGGAAAGGTCCTGATTGGAACAAGAAGTTACACAATTATATTGGAAATTACAGTTTCATCACACTTGGAATAACCTGTATGAATGTAATAGGATAATATTTCTCTAGGGGAAAATAAATTACCTGATTACCTCGATTTTCCTATAGCAGTAATGTTTTAAACATATTTTGTTATCTAGTCCTTGTTTACATTCAGGCAGTTCTGAATTTTATTTTATATTTAAATTATTTTGTTTCATAGTATATAAATGAAATAATACTTCATTTACATGACATTTAACATTAGAAAATTGTTTTTGTCGACATGCAGGATTTTCAGAAGTCCAAGTTCATTCTTCCGGGAGACTGAGGCAAGTGCTCTTTTCAGAGATAATTACAAAAATCATGCTTTTGTGGTAATTTGTAAGAAAAAACAATCCGAAATGCTAGACTTCCCCTTTAGGATATGAGATTTTGTTGAAATGTGAAGCTATGGTCTCCAGCCTGCTATATAGCCATGAGTGCTGTGTCCTTACTACTGCAAGTAAAGCAATGAGCAAGTGAGGCAAACCGTGTCACTGTTATGTTCTCTACTAGTTGTCATTCCCCTCATCCAGCTCTGGATCCAAACCAAAGTTTTGGAGAGAGAAGGGGAATGCTGAACAGCTTGAAGTTTTGTAAAAAATAATGAAAAGCAATATATTGCCATCCTCATTCATAAAACTCTATTGTTCATTCTACTCATATCTTTTTATTGGAAACATATACACCAGAAATGGATCTCATTTTTCATTTCTTTTTTTTCTAAGAGTGGCATTCAGAAATGCAGACCATTTTAATTAGCAGCTTCTAATACATCTAAGGTCTATTATGTCAGGCTTGGAAGAAATTGATCCTTTCACAGTGAGAGCATTACAGAGAACTCCAAAATCCTTTTTCAGTCCATGTGATCTGTGCTGTATTCACTGTATACCTTTCATCACACCACAGAGAATTTCATGCTAGTATATTAACATTAAGAATACATTTTTGCAATTTTTTCCACAAAGCTTTTGGTAAGAATTTATATGCGCTGCCACATGCTAGGGTGTCTGTGTGTATGTTCCATGGCATATAGAATAATGATAGCATAAACCTGAGGTACAGCATAAATGTCAGCACACTCCCTCAGCTATCACATAGAACCACTTCAGCTTCTTAATGTGTCAACTTAAAAGTAGCAGCCTTACATCCACCTACAATAGAGAGGCATCCACCTCTGTATTGCTGCTATTTTAGAAAATAGCTTACCCTGACAACAATTCTGCTTTCCTTTAGAAAATCCTTGAAACAAAATGGTCATATCTGTTGCTTTCTTGTCTAAAATAAGTATCTGTCATTTATACTACACCAGGCCCTTAGAGAGTGCTTTTGAAAAGGTAATAACTATATTTCGCAGCACTCAGAGCATTAGGATTTGCTCATTTGTCAGCTGGGTAACTGAAGAGGTAAGGAGGATAACTGACTTAGTCAAGGCTGCACATGAAGTTCCTGATAGCAATAGGTGTAGGGTTCAAATATTTTCTTTTCACTGCTCTATTGAATGCTTTTCCACTTTGTGAATAAAAGACCATTTGTTCTGTTTCTCTCAGGACTGAGGAAATAATTCATCAGTGAGGAGAAATAAGCTGGTTGTTTTTTTTTTTTTCTTTTTGTTTTATATACAGAAATTGTCTCAAATTTTTAAAATTATTGTCCAGTTGGATAGCAGTCAAAGCTTTTTTGCTATTGCTTTAGGGATGATTTTTCACCTACTGAAGATTAGGTGACAAACTGCGGTACTTTGTCCAAAGAAGGAGTTCCTGAGGTTTAGGATAGGAGATCATGTTTTCCAAAGATAAAAACTCTCCTTGTCAATACACAATGGCTTGCTTCAGTCAGGAAATATCATCTTATTTTTTTTTATACAATCCATAACATAGAGTTATTATATTCATTTTATACTCCCCTCTGTAAAAAACAACTAAGGACTTTATTTTCAACAAAGATGCATAACTGCATGAACAGTGATGCATCTGGTCAAATGTAGTCATCTGAGTAATAGCTTACAATGCTCATACACTAGAACTGACCAGTTCAGGGGTGGCAGTCCAGACTGAGACCCCTTAAGTTTACTGAGGTGAGTGTTGCCAACGTTGCATTCTGTTCCATCCAGAAATTTAGGACTGTTTATTCTTCTCAGTGTAGCCGAACCATACAGACAAGAAAGAAGATTTTTCCTGTCCTTCTCATGGGCATCAAATAAAATATACTGAATTCCAGTGGCAGACAGATTACGGGGAAAAATTGGAAAAAGGTGTACTTTTCTTCAGTTCTGTGACTCTAACTGAGGCCAAAAACCAGACTAAAATCAGAAGAGTGATGCTATGTCCATGAGGTGTTCTAAGGCTGATGGGCAGTAAACTCTATTTGCAGTGTTTACTTATTTCTTCTTATTCAGAAATGTATTGTTATTGTTGTTATTATTATTATAATTATTATTATTACTATTACTATTACTACTACTACTACTACTACATTAATAATAAAGTCAGAACACAGAAGTGCCTCTGTGATCAGATCACTTCACTCGCATTCCATTTACCTGCCCTACTGGGAGGAGAAAGTATTATTAGAAACAATCTTAAGAACAGCCACTGGCACATTTTCCCCAAGTGTATTGACTATTGTCTGGAAAAATATGAGGAAGCAAGGGTAAAACAATGCCTGTGAGCCTCCTTACAATTAATGCCACAGATTGTTTCCCGTCACTAAACTCAGCTGTGCCTTGGTCTCGTTTTGTTCAATAGGGCAGATTTACCCTAAAATTCTAAATTCACCTTTGTTAAGTTCTATGATCAGTGAAGTCAACACCCATGGTTTTGGCCCAATATGATTTGTATGCTGCTTTTGTTTAGATTATTTACTTATAGCAATCTTTCTATTTTCCATTTCCGTTTAATACCCATGGCACAAAAAAAATTCTATTCAACAGTACTGTCAAAAGTTAATCCTTGTCTTTAGGTTATAAGATTGCATCATTTCTGAAAGACAGCACAATTTGATCTTATTTTTCTGCCTCAAATGAAATTTCTTCCTTTCTTCTCACCTGTGTCAACATATCCTTTGATTCTATAATTGATTTCTCATGCCATCCACATCTGTGTAAATTTACAGTTCCATAAATCAAGATGCAAATGGAGGCTGAACAGCCCTATTGTGCAGGTGTGAATAGGTCACTGTGGCCATAATTAACAATACAGGTGTTAATGTTGATGGTTATTTATTGTGCCATTGTTATATTGTGTCAGAAGACCCCAAAGATCAGTTTGTTATCTAGAATTCCTGACTAAATTTGGCAGAGACTAGTGGAAAGGCCAAACTTATATGAATTTTATCTCACACAACAATTACCATTTTTTCAAAGGCCAGGTTAGATGCACAGAGAAAATTCTTATGATATATTTTACATTTGTGTTCATTACTTAAAAGTGTTATCTGATAGAAAAATCCATTTGCAATATTTCAGAAAGTAAACATTTCCCCTGCCAAGTGGTAGTCCTCGTACACAATTACATTTAGGTAAAAAAAAATTTTAAAAATTACATTTTTTCCAAAACAATTCTGGTATGTGCATTTTCTAGTGAAAATTTTTCTAAGTAGTAACTCTGGGTATTACAAGCAGTAAATGTTACAAATTTTATAGATATACTAATGCAGTCTGTTATGCAGAAGAAAGCTAACTATGCACAGAACTTCACTAGTCACAGCCTGCCAGCAAGTCAATCAAAATGATTATTCCCCTCTGTTCACCACTCATGACATCACATCTATTCTGCATCCCATTTTGGAATCACTTGTGCAAAGAAGACTTTGAAAACTGGATTAAGTCCAGAAAAGGACACTTCTTAAGGTCAGTTTAGAGGACTGAAGTACTGGAAAACCAAAGAGACACTGAGAAAAATGAGTTTATTCATTTTGAAGACGAGAAGGTTTATAGGACTGAGAGACTATTTTCACCTATCTAATGCAGGATTGTGGAGAAGGAGGAGTTAGAGGTGCACAGCAAATGCACAAAAGCAGAGATGCAAGTTGCAGAAAGGGAAATTCAAACTGGCTGTGAGGACAAAAAAACCACAGTGATGGTGGTAAGAACATGGAATGGGAGCCCAAAGGGGAATCCCATCCACAGAGATATTGAAAACTTAATTGTGCAAGTTTGACCTGGAAGGTTTGATTGACCTGGAAGTCATATTCTCCGAGAAGTGTAAGAGTTCTGAGGAATGATCTGCCTCATATTATCTGCAAACTGGTTCTGGTCATTTGAGGCAAACCCCAAGCTGCTCAGCATTGCTACAGCCTCTTGCTTTCCAAATTGCAGTGCCTTGCTTGCTGCCAAAGACAACTTCATATTCTCCTGAGCTAAAACAGATGTGTCTGTACTTTGCACCCTATATTTCTAAAGGAGGCTGCTGTTAGAACTGATGCAGTCTCTGTGACAGATTTGCTTTACCGTGCAACTGCAAAGAAAGGGGCATGTGTATTGACACAGGGGATTTCTTGTGACATGTCAAAGGCATTTTCATTTACCTGCAGAAGACAGCAAGTGGCAGTGTATGAGGATTAATATATATTTAGGATGGTGCATTTCCTCTTTCCTGTGTTTTGACCAAATATTGCCTTTAAGCATCCTGGAATGGAATCCCTGGGGACAAAAATGTGATAAATAAGGGATTACATAGAGGTATACAGAAGCTTGAATAGTGCTGCAGGTACCTTTGTTAGTGATACTAATGTTTTTGTGTACTCATTGTGTCTGCATATTTTATGAACTGTTATTCATAAGAGTTCTAGAATTCAATTTTCTCTTTAGTAGCTTATTCAGTACTCGTATAAAATTCCTATTGCTGATCACTGATAAGGCTCAAGAAAGTCTCTAGAGAAGTAATCTTTCATTTGGGAATATTCTGTGGGGGTTTTGTAGTTCCCAGGCCTCAAGGCATGGTGACTCATCCTCATTCTTTACTTGGTAGACTCAGGATGCTAAGACAACATCAATCAGTCTGACTGAGTCAGGATGCACTTTTGTTTTATGTAAAAAAGAGTCAGAATAAATAAAAGGAAACAGAAAAGATAAACATAGTACAAGAGGAAAAAAGTGGAAGATGTATAGGAGGAGGTTTTCTAGAAGAGCTTTCTAGATAATACAAGGAGTAGAAAAACAAAAAGGCTGAGAGGAAAATGAGTGAAGAAATTATGTTCTGCACTTGGGAATCAATGTACTACTTTGAAACTTGAGAAGCTTGGAAGGAAAAGGCACAGTTTTCTGTGCCTTACATGCTAACCTGAAGATATATTATTCTATTCTCCCATGCAATGTCAAATGTCTCTTGGAAACCTAAATAGATTACGTCTACCACATCAGCCCTATCTGCTCCCTGCATTCTCCTTTTGATAAGACAGAGATTTATATTCTTATTCTTCTCTGATAGGTGCATCAATCTCTGCTGTCAGGTTGCCTGTCCAAATAACAAACCTGCATATCACACAACTGTTTTAAATGTAATGTTGATAGATGTTGTTTGTGTGCACTTGGCATCAACTTACAGTCACTTCCCTGCAAATTGCAACCTTCTCAAGAAGGTTTTCTATCTTTTTAGTATTCTCTATTTTCTATCTTTTCAGTATTCTCACCATTAAGGATTAATTATGGTCATAGAGTCATTACTTGGGATATTTCTAGGAATTCTGTGCTTCTTTGTCACTAGACTGATACCCTAAGTTGCTTCCAGTACTCAATGCCACCATTCTCATTCTGGTTTCATAAAACATGGTTTGCATTTTGGGGACAGAAGAGTTGCCTACACTGAACAAAGCTGAATGTTTCTAGTGAAATCTCTGGTCTGATAGAGCATTGCAAAGTGTTCTGCCTCTGTGACTTCTGCTGCTTTCCAGCACTCACCAAAAACCTTTGAAAACTTTTCAGAGACCTTGTGCGGTCTCAGCTCGAGGTGACACTCCCTTCATCTCCCTCCTGCATACAGCACTCACCTATTTCCACCTTTCATCTACTCCTATGTAAATTATTTGTCCAAATACCATCTCTTTCTTCCAATTCATACCCTCTTCTGCTTTTTTTTTTCCCCCCACAGAAGCAATGAACAGCAACTAGACCTTGACCAAGTAGGTGGTCTTACCTGGTTCAGTCAATGGCAAAATCCTGAGTCCTTCCAATATATTGATTCAGTTTCTGCTCTCCTGGTCCTACAGCAAGGAAACCACCCAGAATGACAGAAGCCAAGTTATAATCTCTCTTGAGTGTTGCTGCACTGGCTCCTTATGTAGGGCATGTAGAAATATACTTATAAACAGCATATAGAAATAAAGTCAGAACATTTTTCTATACAACTAATGAATTATTTACTGGCTAACACTGCATCATTATTAAAACTCTTGGATTTTGTTTTTTTATTTTGAAAATATTATTCTCCTACGTATTTTGCATTCCTAATTCATAACTCAGAGGGAAGTGATTTCACACACTGCTCAGCACACTGCATAGGAACAGTTAATTTCTTGCTTAAGCTACAGACACCTTCATCTGTTTTTCAGTTTCAGGTCTCTTGAAATGCTCAGTTTGCAAAACTGGTATTTTACTAGTAATCTGTCATTATAAAGTCACAGAAGGTCTGTTGTAATGCACTGTTTATGAGTTTGCTCTTTTCCTCCATACCCTCATATATCCTTGCAACATCTATAGATGCTCAGTGTGTATCACATACAGCAGTATATTCTAAATGTTATTCATGGCATTTTAAATTCCTTTTGCCTCAAGTATTTCAGAATTCTCAGATTAAAGATCACAGTCCTGTGGGATCAATATTTTTATGTGATTACAAGTCCATATAACTTTTTTAAAACTATTTGAACAGTGGTTATGAATATTATATCTTATTGATATCTACTAAATATGTAATATTTTTCCCTGCTGTTATCCCAGGGAAGTCAGTAGAAAACTTATAAAAGGTCACAGTGAATCTTTAGACCAAAATTAAAAAACTATGACATTATCATTAAAATTGTTTAACAGTGGCCATGACAGAATGAGGATGGCCTCAATCCTAATGTAAACAGAATTAAGCAATGGAAGTACTATGCATGTTTCCTGTAAGAAATCTTGCTTATTTTTTCAGGAATGGCTGCATACCAGTTTCTATCAGAATGAAGTTAAATTTTTGCTAAAGGAATCTGATCAAAGAATTGTGCCTATTGCAGTGATACAACCATTGCAAGGATTTCTTATCAGTCTGAAAAATGAACTTACTACCATTACATAAGTCAACATGACAGGAAAATTTCCAGTTAAAAATATTAATTAATTTATTTATTCAAAACAACAGTAAGACTCTAGGCAATGACAGTTTATTTTCCCAGGTTTGGGTGCAAAATCAAAATGCTAAATCATTCATGTAAAATGGAATCTTGGAAAACACCCATTTTAAATTAAAAATTCAGATTTGAAACTTTATTTTTCTATTTCGTTCTGTCACATTCCATTTCAGTAACTTAAATATCAAATTAACTAACTCAAGTGTTATACGCAATGAAAAAATCCAGCTGTTCAAAACTAGCCCTTTTCTGAATATAGTTTCAATTCATAATATTCTTTCCAGTTATACATTTCCAATGAAGCAATCAGATATTTTTTATTGCATACTGAATATGTCAATTTTGAGGACATGATGCTTACAATGAGTAGCTTATGTCACTTTTCCTTAAGGTTAAAAAAATCAGCAGTCCTGTTAAATTTCTTAATTTGAAAGTTAATTATGATCACATTTTTGAGGAAGAAAATCCTTAATTCCTGAAATTAAGGGTTTTTTGAAGAAGATTTTAAAGCATGTAAAATGTAGATGTCAAATCACAATGAATTTCAGGACACTTGACAATTTTTTTCTAAGTTAGATAAGTATTTAGCAACATAACATTAGTATCTTGGATAGCACAGAATTGTGTTTTGATGCTGTGTTAAAGATTGTTATATTGTATTATTGTACTTCTAAAAAAATTCTTTGGCCAACACTGAACATTTAGTTTCTTCTTCCCCTGCCTTCATGCATTTATGATTACAAAATCTAGTCAGAGAGATCAAAGAGTTGATTTTAAAGGTTAAATACATTATTATTTTAACAATGACCACAGGCTCTAATAAAAGAGGAGATTGATCCGGCACATGTTTTGGCAAAGTGACAAATAATCTCAATCCATGAAAAACAAAACAAAATAAGAAAATACCCAAAACCAACCAAGCCAACAAACAGAAGCAGCATACAAGTCTAAATGTTACTATGAGTTTAACCAGTGTCTGGAAAGAATATTAGAAGGAAGCTGTTTCATTAAAAACTTGAGTCAAAAAACTCAAGAAAAATTCTTATGTTCAGTCCTCATCTAGTGGATGTTATGACTGTGTTTCCTTCACAAAAATATGGGTATCACAGTAAGTTTCACTAAGTGAGGACCTGTCTACTGAATAGGGCAAATACATGTATTTTGAGAAAATTCATTGACTTGGTTGACTTGATCAATCTTATTCCAGGACTTCTAGTTTTATGTCTCTTTGTTTCAGCTGTAAAGCAAAGGCTTATGCATTGTGAACTACCTGTTATCAATCAAGGAGTTTACATCTTCAGTGACTGTGCTTCTTTGAAGTGCTGAGAGAAACAGAAATATTTATCATGTTCTCAAGGTGGTTTCTGAACCTTTCAATCTTATATCCAGATTACAGCCAATACGTCTTTCATCAGCCCTTTCGTAGATTGTGAAATCAGCAGTTTGAAAAGACATTTTCAGGAAGCACAGAGGAAGCAGGACACATAATCAATCTTCAGACTCCCATGGAACCTGCTAACAGGTTTTTATTTCTGTAGTCATCCAAAGGATTAGACTGTTTGGTAAAACATCTTCACCATCTCTCTCTGCCTTTCATTCTGTGTGCTTTAGCCCTTTTTCCCCTCTCTGGTATATTGCTACATGTTGCATATATTTTATTTTTAATTATTTTTGTAAAATATCCATTACTGCTTTTTCACTCAGCAAGTGCATTCTGCAGTGAGATCACAGCTACTTATTGAAAGATACATTCAGCATGCTATCTTTGGAAAAAAAAAGAAAATCAAAATGTACTAATGGGGTTTTTTTTTGCTGTTTTGGAAATTCAGCTAGAAAGAAAATAACAACAACATGGCTGTTATACCTGTCATTATGTATATGTGAAAGGCAAGGATCATGCTACCACAGAACTAAATAAGTTAATACTATCTTCCCATTCTAGTGATACCTTGTTCATTGATAAGTAGAAACTAATATTTACTGTGCAGTATTTCAATTCCACCAGCATCTTATGCACTCCTAAATGCATTATTTGATTTACAAGTATTGTTCTGCTTTCTTACACTGTGCTCTCCCTTTGCTTTTTGTTGCTTTCAGCCATTTCCCTCAGCTCCTGTAATAACCTTGATCTCTTTCAGTCACTTTGTTAGGCTCCTGTGGTAGCCATCCTCATAGTGAGCTCTTGACAGCACTCATCAATTCTAGATGTTTCAATTAATTGAGCCAGCACCAATCTCCTGGCTGCCTCTGTTAGCTCCTTCTGCCAATACTTCAAAACCTCCAGCAAGGCAATACTGTAGGATGGCAATAGCTCAGTGACCTCAACACAGTGAGACTAGGCTGGTAGCTTTAGCAGAAATTTTAGTCAGAAATAGCCTGCCATGTCCCCCTGCTCCAATTTCAATTTTCGGCTCTGTTTCTAGGATGTGTAACAACATAGAAATCCCAAAAGATTGGTGAATTAGTAGGTTTTTGTTTGTTTGTTTGTTTGTTTTCCTTATTGTTAATAGGGGTATGTTTTTTCCTGGACTGATGAGCTCATGAGGTAGTGAATTCAGAGGCCTCAAAAACAATGAACAGTCCTTTCTAGTTGTCTTCTACTCATGCATTTGGTACCAACATGTGTGTGTATGTATTTGTGTGTGTGTGCATGCATGCATCTCAGGTGTGACCTGAAACATCTAACCACACTAAATGAATTGTTTCACCCAATTATTTAATTACGAATTATTATATATGTAACAATCCAAAGTAATATTTGCAGGTTTTTATGAAAATTCGAGTGAAATAAAAAGGAAGAAACACTCTCTGGTGTAAGATTCTTCACTGGAGTATGTATATGCTAGTAAGTGTTTTAAAATTATTACTTGTATACTTCCACATTAATTTAGTATTTTTACTTTTAACCATATCAAATAATTTGAGCTGTGGCCCAACGCAAACACAAATTAAGTCCACCCTTCTTCTGCAGCTGTTTGGTAAGATGACACCAAGGTTTAATTCAAGGCAGTTACCTCTAATTATAAAAAGATAAACCTTAAAGTAATTGAACATAGAACTCAGTTATTGGGAGGTTAAATGCATAGTGCACAAACCTGCTTCTACAGCAGAGAAAGATATTAAGATATTGACATGAATACAGATAAATACTTTTTTACAGAAAGAAAGAGCAGTCTTATCTAAAGTATTCTGTTGCAGTCTTTGGTGCTATCTCAGAATTGGCTCACCTTGAATCCACACAGACATTTATAGTCACCTAGTTTCTTCCTACCTAGCTTGTAAAACTGAATTTGATTGAAATATTCATCCTCAAATTCAAAGATCAGAGATGCAAGATCTGATCTCATCTTTGTATATTGTCAAGGCATTTTTATGGATGTCATTCTCATTATGCTGAAAATCGAGTCGTTGGTATGTTTGGGCTAAATCCTCACCAATCTATCTAGGATATTTCACTTTCAATAGAGCCAGTGGGAGCTGTGTTAGTCCAAAAGAAGAATTAGAGTTTTAATGAAAAAGCTTGATCAGAAAGATTTCTATATCTTTTATTTCCTTTTTTTTCTTTCTTTTTGCTAGCAAGCAGAACTGTTATGTAAGGTAGCATGGTGCAATTGAGTGTATTTTGCATTTGAATAGGAAACAGCATTTTGGTTGTCTTACTGTAAAATGTGCTGTTTCCCTAGAGGAATCTGGATCTCACAAACAATGCAGTTGAGTGCCTTTTATGTAGTTTATAACTTATTGTCAGTGAAGGAATGATCCAATTAGTAAGTGATTAATCACAGGTTCCTTCAGGTCTCAAACTGTGTCTTGAAAGTTTATGCAATAAAAGAGTATTTCATGAACATGTCTGCACCTAACGAGTAATAACCACCTGGGAATGAGAACTACATTTACAAAAAAGAACAACAGGGGCAGCAGCACAAAGTACTAATCACTTGACTAATTTCTGTTGTCACTGAGAAACATACCTTTGCCACACAATCATAATTATAATGGCATGAAAATTAATTAATATTTTATTGTCAACAAACAGCAAAGCAAATATTCAGAATTTCCACCCTAACCACTTTTTTTGGCATTTCAGCAGCATACAGAAGTAACGTTGGCTATACAGAATTTAGTTCTGACATATGAGACATAAGAAAATGTGTATAATTTTAAAAAAGATCTAAAATGTTAAAATTCTGGTTTTTAGAGAAACCTAATTAGCATGCAAAGTGAAATATTTTATTTTGTAGAAAAAACACATTGTGACTATTAAACACAAAATCCTCTGAATAAAATACAAGATTGTCACATTTTTATTTTGTGGATGTACAAATGCTTGTAGCATGTATGTTTCACCATGATTTATCAAACTATTTTATATGGGCCTGTTATTATATATTCTCCAGTTTTCAATTTTTCAGTCACTAAAAGTATCTGCCAATTTTTCTTGTTACAGGCTAAATGATCATGACTGAATTTCAGATAAGGAGTAACCTTATGACGCTTAATTTTGACAGTAAGGTGTAATACAACAATGGAATTTTGATGAAGTAGATGATGAAATATGACAGAAAAATATAGACATTTCAGTGCTGAACCATAGCCCCCAAATCTTTTCAGTTTTGCAATAAGATATCAATGGATATTCAATACAGAAAAATGGAAATGTGAAAAATTGCTAAATTTAAAATTTAAAATATCAGTTTTCAGGTGAGCAAACAGAATAAATCTCCATCATCTTCAGGTGGTTTGCATCTTAAATTAGTAGAAAGGTACCTTTGAGCACCATAGTAAGAGACTGAACAGGAACGCTTTAAGACAAGTGTGGAATCTTCATGTGTGCTTCTTAAAATCATAATTCGTATATTGCTTGTTTAAAAATGAATCCTTGATCTTGGTGTACTGTTTGTAGTTTAGCTGCAAGACTGACCTAGGCACCCTGGGTTCCCTTCATAGGCAATAGAGCAAACTGGGATTGCATCAACAGGATTTTTTTCATCCCAAAGTAGACAGCTAAAATATGTGGACTAAAAGCATTCATTTCTCATGTTCCGTATAGCATTGTAGATCCATCAGATAAATGCTTGTTCTGGCATGATCTGCCTTCAGTAAACCAATGAAAATAAAGTATTCCTTTGTTTGGAAGTCTGCCTTTGTAGTCCTGTCTGTAATTTTCTTCCACAGGTGCTATATGGCAGAAAAGACAATGGGCTAATGGACTTGAAGATTTCTCAAGTCACATAATTACTGAAAAGCTGGTTGCTCTGTCTTTATTTAAAGTTCTTCTCTAGCTGATTTTCAAACAATAAAAATGACTAGACTGATTTATCTGTGTTCTGTACTCACAGTTAAACAGTACAGACAGCTATTTTACCAGAAAACTCAACCACAGAGAGCCCTACTGTCCTTCATGGTAGCAAACTTTTGTTGTGCTTGACCTTCAGGTGGTAACCGCCAACAGATTTCTAAAAGTGTTTTGGTAAAAGAATTAGATGATGAATAAAAGGCAGCTCTACACTTGCTTGCTGAATAACAGCAGAAATAATAGTTTTGCTGAATTTATTCAGACAGCCTGGATAATGGTGTCATAAACAGGGAAACTTCTCAGACAGAGCAAAAAAAACTGACTTTTCATGTTGATGGTATATGGACCTCTTTTCATTTTTCATCCATCTGTTATTTTTAGAGGGACAGTAGATAAGTGCATCAAGGCAATGCTTCTATGCTTCTCAGAATTTATTCAAATCTAAACAAATTATTTCTTAATATTTTTACTGGTTGGGAAACTGATAGAGATGTTTAAGTCCACTTTTAACCATCATCAGAAGAAAATAATTAAGTTTTGATTCTGAATTTTTCTATTTTTTTTTAGTGTGATTCAGAAACACATTGGATAGCTAGCAGTGATGTCAGAACACAAGCCATTCCTAAGGGTAGGTCTGTGAGATTCTCTTTGTTCCAGAGATCTAGCTAAATTTTTAATTTGGTGCAGGGAGACTTCGTTACTTTTACTGAGTTTTATTTCAGTTACTGTTGAAAAAAAAATTACTTGTTTGTCAGTCCTGATTTGTTCCAATTTGATTCACTACCACCTCTAACTTAAATGAAACTGAGAAGGTGAATCAAGAGAAAGCAAAAGTGCTGGAGGACTTATATAGCATTTGAATGAGTTCTGTGAAAGCCACTTTGGACAGGACAGAGGTAACACCCTTTTTCTGATGACTGAGGAAATTTTTTTTCTGACTTATTTCTCCTATTTCTCCTGAAAAACCTGCGTACAATGTTGAGGACTGTATTAATGGGTATTTAGATGAGGTACAAGTCATGCCAGTATTTCTGTTGCATGGGCTGATCTGAATTAACCAGGACACAGAGGGTAAGCATTCCTCCTTTACATTGTGAACTGTAATGCTGAATCTTTTGAATATCAACTTTAGTTTATTTATATAGAATTTTTATTAACCAATAGCTGAAAATCAAGAGGAAAAAACAGCTGATCAAAAATGCAGATGGTTGCTTCGTTTATGGTATGCACTAAGCCCATATTCCACAGACTAGACTGGTTTTGAGTTGCTTTCTGGGAACAGATATACTCTGCAAGAGTGTTTTCATTCACAGTGTGACAGAACTTGACCTTTTAGACAAATAGGGCTTGTTACAAAACTCTTTTTGTTACAAAACTCTTTTTGTTACAAAACTTTCTTGTTTAAGCCTTTTTTTCTTTTTTGGTCTGAGAAAGTTTTACAGCCTTGAGATGAGAAAATTTTCACTGGGTCAGTGGCACAGTCCTGGTCATACTGAGACATTGTCACAGGAGAATAATTGTGTTTTGGGAGAAATCATTGAATATAATTATTAGCTATATTATTAATTTTTGTAAGGTGATTAGAACTTTGGTAAGAATTTAATATTATGGTTTCCAGTGCAGGAATGTTTTCTTAATGTGGTGAATTAAATAGACTTAGCCTCTTTCTTCCTGCTTTACAGCTTCTGCTGTCACACAGATTAAGTATCTTTCACAAAATTTTAACAAGAAACTATCCTGCTGTGATCTGATTCTGGTGTGACAGATAACCCAGATAGTGGATGGACTTTGGGTTTGCGTTTCTCATACACATTGTTTTGTGTCTGTGGTCATTTAGGTAGAACTAATATCTAACTACATGATTTACTTAGATCATGTTATCATGTAGTTTATCTTTCAATTTATTCAAGGATAAAAAATTGAAATTATACAAGCAAACTCTCCACCGAGTCCAAGCTTCCTTTAAAGAAGAAGTTAATATACATCAATTGAAATAGTTTTTCAACATTTTGTTGCCTTAACTTTTAGAAAGACAGCGAGACAGAGAATGGAAGAAAGGGGAAGCTCTTTGTCTTGAACCTCAAAGTGATGTCACTTAAAAGCTTCTGTTTTCATGAGCTGTGTGAAATGAAAAAGCATTCCAGAAAGTGGATGGTACCTCAGAAAGTTATTTGAAGTTCTTCTCTTGACTGCCAGGGAAAGTATACGCAGAGAGAAACAGAGTATAATTTTAGTCCCAAAGAAAACATTTAATTCCCCCTTCATTATTGAATATTAGAATTGCACAAACTGATTCAGATAATTTTAATTAAATTCCCCCAGGCAGGATTTTCGGTGGTGACTCCAAACTTACCTGATATTAAAAGAGGAATTTGCCAGTGAAATGAAGTCTAAGTGTGCGAGTTACAGCAGCCTTGAGACAGAATTGAATTCCACACTGGTAAATAATGTAAGATTATAAATCTGTTTATTCTGGCTTAGTGGAAAAGTACATTGATATTTCCCTTGATAAATATTTGAGGCACTCATCATCTTTTAAAAGCATCTTATCTAAAAGAAGAAAAAGAAAAATAATATAATTTGTACTCATTTTCTCTTCTACATTTTTGAAAAGGGTAATATTTTTATACAGCAGAAGCCTACAGCACCTTGGGCGTGGAACTCTGTGCTTGTCTAAAGCAGACTGAAGGTCTGCAGAACAGACTCTGTAACATGAAGTTCCACAGTCAGCACAGGTAGGCAGTAAACATAGGGCTACAATGCTACTTCTTTTTTTTCTCTTCAGATCTGAATTATTTTCTTTGTGTTTAAGTACCAAGATGACTTACATAAATTTTGTACTCTATGTGGAAATGCATCTTTTTCTTTTCCTTTTTTTTCCCCCCAGTTATTCCTCATATGATTATGTGGATGAAAGAAAATGCCTCTGTACAGAAATAGATTGGTGTATTTTCATCTCTAGAGTAGGAGACAGTTTTTGCTGAAGGAAATTTGGAAATATTGCCCTTAAAGGATTACAGAACAGCATCATTTAGGCTCATGTAATATACTGCATGTTAATAAAAATGCAAATTGAGTTCTACTTCATGTTTAGTGATCATATCCCTGTGTTAACAACAAAAAACAATGGATGGTTTTGAGGTACACAACCTGATGAAGGGTCAAAAGTGCAAATGATGGAGTCAAGAATAAGAGGCTGAAACCTTGGCAAGCTGGGTGGTAAATGTTTTAAGAGTTTCAACCTGAGTTCTGGACAACAAACAACCAGACTATACAGCTTCAGCTAGTCTGGAAAAAACCTACAGATCACTCCAGACAAGGAAGCTGTAATAGCTTCTGCTATTTCTTCTTTTTGTTTCCCTTATTTCTGCAAATCAGTTTTCAAATGTACTGAATCTTCACTCCCTACTTTTGTCTTAGTATATGAAACATGTCTAGGAATATTCTGGGCACAAAGAGCAGCTGGCATAATATAAGCTATGTTTATGCAAACCAGAGTTTCCAAAGTGGGGGTGGCAAAATTTCCTTTTGAGAATGTTACCTGAGATCTCACGAGTGCTAAATCATGCCCAGTTCTGTCTGGGAGAGTGTTAGTTGGCTTGAGCCCAAGGCAAGCCAGGGACCAATCCCACAGTTAGCTGAACAAACTTTCAGGTTCTGGTGGCTGGTAAAGTCCCTGAATGCTCTTCAGTTTGCTTGGCTGTCACATGCAGGGCTTCATACTGTGGGCAATTTTCCTCCCTAAGCTAGTACTGGGAAAAAAACCCCTAATTTTTACACACTTATACAGCCACTAGAAGCTTTCCATGCTGGGTTAAAATATTGGAGTTCCTATATGATGACATTTTTCTGAAAGAGGCTTCAATCTGATCCTGAATATGAGGCACCATTTTTGTGTCTGCATTGCAATATTACCCAGTTCAATAAAAATTTCAAGTGACAATGCTTCCAGTAGTTTGATTTTGGGGTGTAGCTATCAGAATAAATGTTTACCCTGAGCTATAGTGCTATCATCAAATAAAGATATATATGTGCAGGTGTAAAGGTACTTTTATGCAGTTATTAGCAGGTATAGGTTTGTATATGCAAAAGTAAAGGCCCTAAATGGCATGATTAATTATCTCTTAGTCACAGCACAAGCTTGTGCCAACCTGAGGTATCGCCTCAGCTTAATGACACGTTCAAACCTGACCCTTTTCACCTAAATTCATATTCATCCTGTGTCCATTCAAACAGCCTGATTTTCTTTCACTGCTTCTGTCCTAACTGCCTGAATCCACAGCCAGTGTTTAACACTGTGCCATTGTCCTGCATAACATATGTCAGGAAATAGTTCACAGGCACAAACAGCAGAGGCGAGAAACTATCACTAACTCCAGCTTTTAAAAACAACTGTAGAACATTTGCTAGAAAGATCTGCATTCTCTTGGCCAACACGTCAAGCAGCTTCAACTTTTAGACTTAATTGGACTAAGCAACAAATCACACAATATTTAATTACTCATCCAATGAATATCTTATTTTCCTGATTATACGCATAGATATGAAGGAGGAAAAATCCAAATAAACTTATTTTCATTATGAACAGAATTGTTTTCAAAGAAAATGATTTCCTTGAGTCATCAGTAGAACTTCAGTTTTTATGCCAGAATTACTCAGCCTGAGACTGACTTCTTAAGAAACTACTTTTTTTTTCCATTTATAGGCAGATGCAAAATGTTTTTAAAACTATCACTTTGGACTAATTAAATGGAATATTGGATTTACTTCATAATATCACTCTGCAAGTTTTCTTTAATAGAACTTCCTCTCCTGTTCCAAAATGGCCAATTAGATAAGAGTGACAGCTGTTAGGGTAGCAGATGCCAGTACCAAACTGATGATAAAAATAATGACTTTTCTTTTTTAAAGTAGACACATTTTCACATACTGTGGTGGAAAAGAGGCAACAATTCAACTTGTAGTGGCAGACTGGCATTTCTTAGCCTTTTCAAACATTTGCTTTAGTTTTGCTGATTGCATCTAGGAACCCAGAAAAGGTAGACACAGAAAAAAATGGACATACTTGACAGTATAGTTCTCAATGTAATTTTCAACCTATTCCTAGAATAGGAGGGGAAGGGAAGGGGAGGGGANAAGGGAAGGGAAGGGAAGGGAAGGGAAGGGAAGGGAAGGGAAGGGAAGGGAAGGGGCCTGCCAGTGCTGGCTCACATTCAGCCTGATTCCAGCTAGAATCCCAGACCTCTTTGTGCAAGGCTGAAAAAGCACTGAAAAGACAGTGGGGAAAAAGGGATGTTTTAGTCTTGACATACACATAAGACAAATAAGATATATTTCAGTGATCAGTAACCCCATGTAGTAGTTTCAAAGCAAGTTGTGTGTCTGACCATGTTGTTCAGTCTCCCTGTGGGCAGTGGAGACCCTGCCTGTGCTTCTCTCATGATGCAGTCCCACTGCTCACCCTACTTTGGAGCTGTCTCAGTTCACAATTTTCTGGTTCCTCTGTCAAGTCCTTGGAAGACTGAGCTAGGTTTTCACCCTGCTAAAGACTCTCCTACCAGTACAGAGTTTGAAATGTCTTTACATTTCATGAAAAATTTTTTACACGGTTTGACATTTTTTTTTTCAGCCAAAAAAAATAGCTATTAATTCCTTGTTTGCCTTGAAGATGCATTTTTCAATGACTAAATAAATTCTTTCCAGCTGTATCCATTATTTGACATTTTTTACCCCATGCTTAGAGGTATTAATACTATTTTGAAGGCCTGCATAATGAAATTGCTATGTGTGACTGCAACAGAGAGACTGCTGATACAGGTCAGAAATAAAACAATTGCATTACCTCCTAAGGCATTGGTTTATATTTTAACAAAATCTTCACTTTAACTTTGTCCTCTTCTGAATTATCATAGTACTACGCTGGTCTCCCAGTAGAGGAAATCAGGAGGTGATGTTTTCAACATCATTTTAACATACACATATGTATCACTTAAGATACATGTATCTATGTAAAGCAAAGAAGGATACCAGAAACAGTAGAGTAAGGCATGCATCTCACAAGTGGCTGTCCACACAACTTGCTGAACAGCTCATACTCTGACAGTGACACACATTTATTTATTATGAACAGGTATAATTTGGAGAAAAAAACCCCTCATGATCAAAGGAATAATTTTGGTGAGTATGTTGATTGCCTTTCTGTTTGTTTATAAATGTTGGGCTACTGAACAACTTAATTAATTTAATTAGTAACTATTCCTTAATTTAATTAATAAAGTAAAAAGCAAGCTCTGTCATGACAGTTTAAAGAACCTATTTTACAGTTTGGTTAGATTTTCAGAATATGTTAATACCTGGCTTCACCAGGATTTTTTAAGGATTAAGGATTGATCCCACTTTTTTTCATGCAAATGGTTTTTTCTGTAATTATAGTCTTTTAGCCTTTCAGGCCTTTGTCATATTTTAATTTATATTACTCCTTTGCTTTAGAAAACAACTCAAATTTACATTTGGGAACTGAACAAAGGGGAAATTATCTAGATGCTCCTTTGGCAATATTGCATTCTAATTTTTCTTCAGCTTTAAAATTTATTGCATGGTTATATCCATGAGCAATTAGTCTTAATATTATCTTGACAAGCTTATTTTTACTTTTATCAAAGTCCAAGGGAGTAGAGAAGATCACCATGGCAGGTGTTCTACCTTGGACCTTTTAAATAGGCAAAGACACAAAAAAAGGAGAGCTCACATCTGTCCAAATTTTCTATTAGTGTCACATTGTTCTACTTTTGAAGAAGGAAACTTTCGAAGATCTTTTTATTGTTTCAAACTAGTGGCTGCTTATACCCAAATGAAATTTTCACAGCATCAGTATGTGTCTGTTGGCTAAATGTGTCTTCTTTAATCAGAATAGAGACATTTCTTACCTGTTTCAGATCAATGGGGAACTTTCAGCATTTCCAGTCAGCATATTAGACATTATGCAATATTTATGCCTTCATGTGCCTTTCTCTAAGAATTGTTGTATATGTTGTTTAGAGTAAGAACTCTGAGGCAACAAATCAGTCATATAAAACAGTCAAAAGACTAGACAAAAATCTGACAAATTTGCTGATAAGAGAAATACCTTGTGCATGAATAAACTCCAGCATTGATGACAGGTGTTTGAAGAGCACTGATATCTACCACTGAAGTCTAAGAAAGGTGAAAGAAAAACTGGGGTTTGGGTCTTCAAAAATCCATTTTTGACTGCATATCCACTGTTCCAGTATTTTAGAAAAGCCTTATATTACCTAAATGCAACTTAAAACATTTCTCAATATTTTAGAAATCTTTAGCTTTGGAAATTGCTGCTGGGTCTCTAAAAGCACCATCTAACTCTTAGCATCCTTTGGTCCCAGGAGAGATGTTTGTATCATTACCATGTGCTGCAACAGTCAGAAAATGCGATCGTTTTTACCATCGTCATGAAATCTCCACATAATTGGGGCTTAATCAGAAAGGTCCCAAGGGTAGCATAATGGTACTTAATTAGGATAGTAGTGTCATCAGGCAAAGGTTGCTCTGTAATTAAAGCACAGAACTATGCAAATCACTTCATATCTCTCTCTCTCTCTCTCTCTTTTTAATAAGCGAAAGGTTCTTTTTATATGAGCAGATAGTGACAGGACAAAGAAATAAGAACACTTGATAATAACAAGTGCCATGCACTTACTTTCTCAACATTAAATTCTGTACACTTCTTTTTTTAATCTGGAGGAAATTTATGGTTAACATATTTTATAAAACCCAAAACACTTGTCAGTATGTGTTGCTCATTACAGACTCATTCTCCTAGTACCACTGGTTGCCTGAGGATGGCAATGCTTAACCTCTCATAATTATAGCTGGGCTGAAAATCTTTTTCTCGTGGTGTAATTTATGGAAAGTAGCAGTCTCCCCCCTTCCCTGCTTTGAGCAGCAGTGCCAACAGCAATCTTTACACAACAATCCTTGTGGCTGCAATGTGCTTGTATGGAGAACATCACAGGAACAATGCTTCATTGCCAAAAACTCATCATGTAACTTCAACAGATTCTATCCTGGGAGGAAGTCAGTCCCCAAGGTACATTAGCCAACAGAGAAGAGGAGAAAATTCTGGAAGACCTGTGTGGTTGTTTAAATAATTCCCTATATCCAGAGAAGCAAGTGATGCAACTTGGCACCCAGAAAAAGATTAATTATTTTTACTGGAGACTTTATTTTGGTTCACAAGATGGAGGTGGGGAAATTTGTGTTCACAGACATAAATATTTCTCATATCTACTTCCAGTACAGCCCAGTGAACTCTGGGAAAAAGGTTGAAAGCCTCTTAGATGTAAATCTTCCTAAGAAATTTTTTATATGATGAATTTTTCCATAGAAAAGTATTTTATATTAATATTATCTGAGCTCTAGGTGAAACTGCCCAGTAGATCCCATAGACATGCTTTAGTTCAGTGGTCACTGTGCTGACAACTTCACCTTTCTTCCAGTTCTTCCCTAAGCCCAACAGCAGAACATCAATGGGTTTTTTAAAGTTCTTTCAGTGCATTTTTTAGTTTATGGTGGGATATCTAGCTTTGATATAAGTTACTGAATTTCTGAAGGTACAAAAGTAGTAGTTCATAAAGAATATTAATTGCAAGCATGTAATGTGCAGTAAACTGCACAAAAGGAGCCTTCTTATAATCTCATTATAATATGCTAAACAATTTTTGTGTTTGCCTCTGATTTAGAATTTGGATGAAGTGTCTTACATAATTTGCAAACTCTCACAGCTCTGAGCAATATGTAAAGCCATTTTATATGCTATTAATGGTGATTATTTTTAAATAACTGTTTAAATTCAAACTTTTGTACAAATACTTATTAATTTGACATGATAGGAAGAAAATTGGCTTTTGCCAATTTTTAGATTTGTTCCTGGGAGGGTATACTGTCTTGACTGTAGGCTGTCATGAATGTGATTGTGGGATGTCCATAAAAATAAATAATATATGAATAAGTATCTATATAAATCAATGTCCATATCCACACACCAAAAAATCCATCCTCACTAGGAAACAGAGAAACTGGGAAGTCTGGCTATGTTACCCTGTACAGGGAGATTTCTTGGACTGAAAAGCATCTCCAGCATAGTAAATATCTCTGGTAAGTTTAGGGGGTGAATGTGCTTTTAGGTTTCAAGTTATTTTCAGAAGGAGGAGGGAGTGATGAGTGAAAAGGCCATGACTGCACACAAAAGAAAGGTACTTTATAGATGACCATGTACTTTATAAATTATCTTGGATGTCTCATGTCCTTATGCACTTTTTAATGCCAGAACTGTTAGTACTATATATTTCATTGCCTCAGATCTAAAGATTTTGGAGTACTTTAATTTTCACAGGCCAAGTTATTTTTGTGTAATTTTAAAATGCGTAAATAATTCATTGCTGAGATGACATAATGAGAGTATCACTTGACATGAAGATGCTGCATAAATATGATTAAAGGTTTATCAAACTATAGAAGTGTCAGCTGTACTTGGTAGAATAGACAGTTTGTGACAGGCCTTTTTTAAAAAAGACTATAGGTTTCTTTCTCCATAGATTCTTCACAAGTAAGTAGAATAACTGTGTGAGAAACAGGTGCTGTTTGGTATGATGTGCACCAGGGGAGAAAATGTGAATTAACAAATAATTAATTTAATTTTTATTTTAATTCATAATAAATAACACCAACATCCCATGACTATTTTTTTTTTGCTAGCAGTTATTCATCTGAATGGCATTTGTGAACATCAATATAATCTGCACAAGAACAATGAAATCTAAAAGCATACAAGAATAAATTAAGATATTTTTACAAATGAAAACTCACTTAGAAAATATTTTAATTTCTTTTCTTTCTAGAGAATTTCTCTTTCCTGCTTTAAACTTTTGGGAGCCTGTGGACACTTATTAGGAAGTTGGAATGTCAAGTGCTTCTGGTCATCTGTCTTGGGGGTACAGTTTTTGGCATGCCTGGTTCTGAAAGTGCCAAACTTAAAATTGTACAGTTTAATCCAAATAAGACATTGCCTATTAAATGCCAAAGTGTGTCTGTGCTGCTGCAAGAAAATCACTGGAATGGACTGCCCAGAGAGGTGATGGAGCCACGGTTCCTCAAGGTGTTCAAGAAACAACTGGATCAACACTTACTGCTGGGGTTTAATTGACAAGGTTGTGATCAGTCAAAGGTAGAACTCAGTGACTAAAGAGGTCTTTTCCAACCTAAATCCTTCCAACCTAGGATTCTGTGATTTTTCCTAGGATCTGTGACTGATAAAAGACATAGCTGAGACCATAATATTTCAAGTGAAAGTCACCACACATCTTCCATCTTAAAATAAGGATAATGGAATTGAAATTAAAAAGTGTTTTTATTTAAGTTGTAAACAGGCAACCAGATGCAAATGACACAAAGTATAATATGTAGTGGGGATAATGGGATTATGTACCTAATGATCACTTAATGGTTATGCAAGCATGACTTAGTCCAAACATAGCTCAATTAACACATAATAAATATCTGTGAACCACATTTACTGTCACTTGTCTATCTCCTCCTTCTAGAGAAAATTTTATTAATGCAAACAACTGCAGGAAAATACTGGCTCATTATTCTTCTGCAAATACTGATTCAGAGATTCCTGTGAAACAAAGGGCTCATTTTTCTCTATCTCAGCCAGGTTAGAAGGTTTTCTGTTAGCATACTTTTTTTGTTTAGCCTGCCCTGATGAACCATCTGCATGTTTTCACTTCAAAAAGTGATTTTTGTTGGTTAGTTGCTGAGATCTCTTGCTAAGGGGAGTTCTGCTGGAGAAGATTCTCCTGGAATCTTCTGGAACTTTAGACAGAAAATTAAGAAAAATAATTTCAGGACAGTCATACTTACATTTTCTCTAATATTAAATACAGACTGGTGCTATTCTATAATATTATATACAAAACTTTATTTCATGAAAATTAGAAAATAAGTTGTCTATGCTACTTTGAGGAGAGCTATTTGGAGAAAGGAAAAATAAATCACATTGCGGACAAGGACAAGTCTTGTTACTATTACTGGCAGCTATGTCATTTCTGAAATGTAAGGGTAGGACTCACTGATGTATACAGTTCAGACAATAACATATATATTTTAGTCAATACAGTAAAACACAACTTTCTCCTCTGGTAACTGTCTAAGTCTCTTTAGCTTACTGTTACTTTTGTGATATCCAAGTGAAATAGCATCAGGGTGAAAGCTAAGATAAGAATCCATCTGGATTCAGTCACTTATAAATCCAGTAAGCAGGAACAGTTTTGATAAAAAGAGCCACATTCCTACTGTCAACATTTTGTATTCCTCTACCATGAGCAAAGCTGAAGCTTATGAAATCTCTCGCTGTTTGTAATGCAGTCTGCATTCTCTAAAGGGAAAAAAGAAAAGAAAAAAGAGTTCACAAATTATTTTGTTTGATATGTTCTTCTAAAAATACTTTTTCTGCCCTAAGATAGATTGGCAAGGGATAATACAAGACAAGGATTGTTTGTATTTCTTTGCTTTAATAATGCACTCAGTCTCCAGAAGCAGTGGAGCCTGTGGACGTAGTAGAATACAGAGGGACTTGGCAGCACCAAAGACCAACCTCGCTCCCTCTCAGTCAGCAGAGATCTCTTCAATGTCACCAACAGGAAATGAATCAGATGCCATGTGCACTCCAGTGAAAGACAAGTAAAAAGGACCATTAAAAAACTGTTGCTTCTTGAATCTATACTACCAGCTAGGCATGGTCTTATTTGGAGATAAATTTTAAAAAATAAAAATAATTTAAATTTTTTTTAAGTTAAATGTATTAATAATATTAATAACCTCTAAGTAGGCTGAAGAGAATTGCAGGGTATCCAGTTATACCACATGTAGATGGAAGGCTGGAACTTCTCTTGTAGGTGCTGGTATGGGTTAGATAAATGGACAGTGAGGTGGATTGGACACACGCGAGCAGCTGGTGTGTCCAGTCAGAACTGGTCAGTATCACTAAGTCCAGCTGCAGACAAGGCACTAGTGGGGTGTCCTAGAGCTTGCTATGGAGGTCAGTATTAGAACCTGTTCATTAACTGGGTGGATGGTGGGACAGTGTGGACCCTCAGGAAGTTTGCAGATGATACAAAGTTGGAAAGAGAGATTGCTGCACCAGATGGGTGTGCTGCCATTCAGAGGGACTTGGACAAGTTGGAGAATTGGGTAGTCAGGAATTTTATGAGGTTCAAAAAGAGAAACAATCAAGTCCCGAACCTGGGAGAAATAACTCCAGGCATGGTACAGGCCCAGGGACAAACAGCTGGGAAACAGCTTGGAAATGTCACTCTGGCCTTGCTCCCAACACTCATTGTTCTGTCCTTTTTTAGCCAGCTTAGACCTCTAAACAATAAGCTGATGTACTGATCCATCTTAAAAGAAAATGTATTTTTTAGAGTTAATTTTAATCTAGATAAAGCTTCTTCCTAAGCCAGCACAAAACCTAGTACAAGGGAAATTACACCAACAGGCAAAAGGAATAAAGAGGGAACAGGTGGGATCAGAAACCCGTGTTGCATCTAAGTGACCATGTAATTATGGACTGAATATGCATGCCATCTGTTAGAGAAAAATTTTGCACATCATGCAAAAAAGGTATTATTCTTTCACACAAATTATAATATAACAAAATGGTCTTTTCCACAGAATTCTCGACAGTGTTTCTTAGTCAGATCTTCAGTGATAAGTTTTTCACTAAAGGGTGATTTGAAATATGTTATAGTTTTTCTAAGACAGAATGTCCTATGTCCTGGATTTATTTCGAGGCCCATAAATAAAACGGGGCCATAATATTAAAATACATAAATTTTCAGCTTGTCTTGTTTCCAGAGCCATCAAGTCAAAGTCCTAATCAGAGCATTTAACAGTGTTGGGTTTTCACTGAAGGTAAAATACTATCTGAATTTTTGCAAACAGAAACAAAATAAAAGATTATCCCAAGAGATGTGAGCATTCCAATAAGGATTAAGAAAGAGTACAGTGTGCATACAGTGAGAAGAAAGAGCCTGGTGTGTGTGCTTAGAAGTTAAAATGTATTATAAGAGTATGTTGGATCAAAGAGTGCAGTATATGTACCTAACTTAAGGAGCCAAAATTATATATTTAAGTTTAATTTAGTCATTGTGCTTTCCCATCCCATCCCATGAAGGGAAGTAAGACTCTAGAGAGGGCAATCAATCTCAATCCATGATTTCTGCCTAAAGAGTCAGAGAATTTATGCTCTGGAAATACATATTTCACTCCATGTCATGTAACAGTTTTTAGTGTCTCATTCTCATTCACTGATTCCACGTCTATTTTCACAAGGAACAGCAAAACCAGCCGTAGAACGTCTCTGCACATACAAGGGCAGCAGGAGGGAAATAGAAAACAAAAGGCAAATTTAGGCAGTAGATGCCTCTTCCGTTGCAGCTCCTGGGATATGGAGGAGTTTTGTACTGCAGTTTCACAGATAATTTCAGAAGTAAAAAGAAAACCAAACCAACAGAGTCCATTGTTATTAACAGGCAGCAGTTCTGAAGGCAAAGATTAGACTTTCCACTTAAATGCACTCAATAAGGTCTTCTGGTTTTTTATGTATCTCCCATGAGGAAACCATATCTATGCTGGAAGTTTTTTCTGAAATCTAGAAATCAATACAAGCCAGTAAAATGACACTCCATGTCATCAAACATGCCATGAAAGTTTTTTACAATACTGAGTTCAGCAAGTAAATCAAGCCTTACCCAGTGCAATCCATAAAATTAATCAGGCACAACTTACCCTATACAGCTTAGAACAATCTTCATTATAAAGGTTTTTTAAAAAAAAACCACTCTTGGGCTATTAAATATACAATTATATGCTTGTATCAGTTTAATAGTTTGATTAGCATAGTTTTAAACTCTTCATACAGTTTCATTTTCTCAAACATCTGAATGGAAAAACCTCATTGAAGGAGTGAGGAAAGATGACCATCCACCATGTAAAATTCCATTTTCCCTTTTACCTCTCCTTAGGTCATGTATGAAAATCAGCTTTTAAAGGGTTGTTATGAAGTAGCCCTCTGATTACTTCTGAAAATGGCTCAGTATGATTTACCATCTCTAGAAATATTGACAAAAATATTGATTTGAAGATCAGACCCCAGGAAAATGGAGACAATGTGTTCAAATAGCAAAGCTGACAATGCCATTTTCACTAGCATGAACATTCCAAAAAGAGATGTTCCTCCTCTTCCTTACAGTTCCCAGTGGCTGCTGCAGACTAAGTCCCTGCATCAGGAGGTGGCTCCTATTCTGTCCCACCTTCCTAGTGTCTACACTTCCTTCCAGTGCTGCAACAAAAGCATGCTGGCTGCCACTGCAATTGTGACTGTCCTGTCAATGTGTAAATTTCATAATAGATGAAGTTTTGAACAGAAGGATGTTTGTTAATCACTCATGCAGTGTGGCAGATGAAAGGATGGAGTGGAGGTAGTCAGCACAGGGGAAGGAGAAGTGCTGTGAGTGCTGAGAAAGTCAAGTATGTGTTAGTCTGTCCATCACAGCTGTTAATAATGCTGGGCCATGTTGCCCCTGTGCTGCCACCTCTTCATGGGAGCTAATTATTAATTGGCTATTTGTTTTAACTGTCAGCTGTAAATAAATTACACAACCAATAGACAACAGCATCATGTAATCAAGTAATGATTAGTCCCCCAGGTAAAATTATCATTGTATGAAATTATCCTGCCATTACTTTTTAATAGGCTGCCTAATTAAGGCAATATATCTTAATATATTGAATCCTCGTTGAGTCACAAAATAATTGATACATTGAATCCTTGTTGAGCTACAAAATTATATCTCTGTAAGAAAAATGTAGAAGTTGCTAAGGATTATTTTGAGGCTGGTGAAGCTGTTTCTGACAGCTCCCAAATGAGCTCTGATATATTGTATAGCCATTATTAAATTAGCATCATATGCCTTGAGATTCCTATTTGCTAATAATTTCTACATGCTTGCCTTTTTACAACAGTGGTTCTTAATAGATAATGAAAGCTGGAAAGAGGTAATAGAACATATTGCAAGGCCTACAGAAACTTAAACTTCTCTCAACAAAATCAACAGCAGTTGTGGGAGCACATAATGGAAAACAACAGGACATGGGGATCTGACTGTTAAATCACTTTTAGCAGCTAGAAAGTTTCAGATGCATATTACTTTTTCAATAAAACAAGTTTTATATAGACTTAGCTAAAAGTCAGAATTGTTTATGACATGTTATGACAGCACTTTGATGCCCAAGACTTCCTTTTCCTAATGGAACAATTTGAAAAAATGGATTCCAGTACAAAAAACCTTTGGATTGCAGTCACACAGTTGTGTACCCTGGCTGACTGAGCATTTTCTGTGTACACTTATACATTACTTACCATTCCAGTGGTGCTTCTGAAGAAATGTCACAAATTCTATCCAATTACGAGAGGTAAACACAAAAAAAGTTATATTCTGTACCAAAAAGGTAAGGAATGAGAACTATGAAATAAAATTGATCCAAATAAACATAAGAATTGTGAAGTTAAGCTCAATTACTTTAACACATATCTATAATTAGGTATGCAAAGTCCTGTGTCATTATTGATCCATGTTCCTCTAATTTATTTCTTGCATGTAATTTCCCTGCACTCCAGTAAGTAATATAATGCAGCACCTAAAATGGGTGAGTTTTCCCTTTTCCAGAGAGTGTGTTCCCCAGGTGAATCGATGCCTGAAGGGAAGTTATACCAAAGCCTGCCCTCAGCATTTTCTAGAAATGAGTATGTAGATGCAGCATTTAACTTTGGAGCCAACACAGCAAAGCAAACAAACAACAAAACCAACAACTACAACAAAAAAAAAAAAAAAAAAAAAAAAAAAAAGAAAGTATGTCAGCGAGGGGACCAGTCTTGANGATTACCTTGGGAACATAGTCCAATTTAGAAAATCACTGTTCATACTCTGAATTGGGCATCATTCATAGCATGCCATAAAATTGGTTTTCTTCGTCAGATTTTGCAGGGGACATCACATGCTATTAACCAAAGAAGTCCTTGCAAGTAAGTGAAATACCACAAATTGCAACAAATAGATATCTCCTGCAGCTTTACACAATTTTCAAGTCCATGTAGGTCTGGTCCAAGCTGAGTTCAGATGCATTTAACCTATCATAGGGTAAATAGAAACAGCAGGAGGAGTGTAAAAAAGTTGGTCCTTATATTAGATAAGCATAGCAACAGCACAGATAGGGACCTGGATTGCAGCAACAGCCCTGTAAGAGCTGTTTGAAACCTACGTGGCAGCCAGGCAGCGAGATTAAAACTGTGTAATCAGTCACACAGGAGAGGAAAGAAAAGAGTGTAGATATTTTCCTCAGTGTATTTTTCTTGGTGATTCTTATTTGGTGATAGGATTTTAAGGCTACTCTGTGAACTTTCCTTTTCTAGTTACTGAAGGCTATCAAAAAGCAATAGAAAAAAATTTTTCTATTCGCCTAAAAAATGAATTACTTATTTTTAAGGTGTCTGTCCTGAATGAAAATTGACCAGTGATCTTTTGAAACCCATGACTTAATTCTTGTAGAACTCTTTCACTTTGAAAAATATTTAAAGTGAAAATAATTTAATCCAGAGATTAATTGATTTAAAATGTAAAAAACTCCAAACCCATCAAGATTATACTTACTTAAAATCATCTGACCAAGTATATATGCTTAATAATCAACATCATCTGTTCAGGAATTCAGTTCTGACTGGGATTTCAGGTGTCTGCTAGTGGACATCACGAATGTACCTGAAACTGATAGCTGACCTGAAAATTTTAAAAAGCCATGAATGGAGTATTAAAATTACACTTCTTTTACATATTAATTTTTCATATTTATCAATATTATTGATATTCAATTAGTAAAAGTTTACAGTTTGTAGGAAAGGAAAAGTAAAATTGCAGTCTTTGAAGGAAATGTTTTTACTGCAGATCCATCAAGTGGGGTGGGGAGGAGGAAGAGAGCACGGATAGGATGATCTGTAGCTGAAAAATAAATCCTCTTCTGATGGTTATTGAAGATATTGTGTGAGGAATTCACTTAGGACAGGTAAGGATAGAGATTATAGCTACACATTTGTTTAGAATTATCTAGAAAAGTAACAAAATCTGTTATTTACCACACACATGAAAAGAATCAGGTGTATTTAGGAAAGCATTACCTACATGCCTTTTG
This sequence comes from Promerops cafer, assembly GCA_013398275.1. Classification (NCBI taxonomy): domain Eukaryota; kingdom Metazoa; phylum Chordata; class Aves; order Passeriformes; family Nectariniidae; genus Promerops; species Promerops cafer. Next base: position 241,679 of record VZSE01027393.1, read on the forward strand.
AGGTGTCAGCATGCAAGAAGGAGGGTTTACCTTAAAAAGATGACCTCAGTCTAAGTGACCATCTATTGCCTGAGAGCCATCTGCTTATTTTCCACATTCAAGGTGAAAATAGGCACCATTAGATGCTGCTGGTGGCTGTAGGTACTACAAGGTGCAGCAACATCACTGAGAGCCCTACATTATTTATTTCTGTTTTCCCATTCCCAGTGTGTTCATTGAAGGTTGCTTGAAGAATTGTCTCTTTTGTTCCTTAAATTTTCTAATGCTTTTTATGGGGGAAAAATAGCTAAAGGTTATCTATTACATAAAAATTAATATTTTCTTTACACAGTTCAAGTATTCAAGCAGATTTAGATAGACTACAGGGAAAGCTGAATTTCTGCCCTTGCTGTCTGTGGTCTGTACAGTAGCAGTGACATGAACACCATGAAACTCACTAAACCATTGATCTAAGGGGAATTTTGGGGGGTTTTTTTGCCATTTGTGAACTCCTTCTCTTGAGAGCTGGGAGTTAAAGAAAAAAGTGAATAAAACACACTGTCAGTGTTCATCTTATGTAAACTTCTTTATTCCTGTTCTCCGGGCCTGACTGTCAAAGCATGGCAGTTGTCAAGGAAAGAACATTTTATTGTATTAAGCTTATATCTTGGACACTTCAAATGAAAGCTGGAACCACTGGATTGTGTGAGAAGCAGCTGAAGCCCATTCAGCTGTGGAACTGGTTAGAAATTTTCCAGAGAGCAACTTTGTGTCTGAAAACGCTGATCTTAATTTTTGCAAGTTTTACACAAAAGCAGGTCCCAGGCCCACCAGCAAAGTCTGAGGCTCTTGTCTCACACGTGGTAAAAAACACCCAAGTTCAGAACATTACATGTCTTAATGCAGGAAAGTGCTGAAATACAGAAGACTAGGTTTGTGTGAAGAGGGAAATACCATCATTCCTTTTCCTCTGCTGATGTAATTTCTTATTGTATTGCTTATTCACAGGATCAGGGACAAATCAGTTTTGGAATCCACATTATCTGTGGAGGGAAGAAAAAATAGATACCACGTATAAATTATACTGAGGTTGGGTTAAGAAGATATAAGTGTTAATGATAGCCAATTTAATATGGAAAGGCAGTTGAGACCCTTTGAAGAATGCAACTATTTCTGTAAAAATACTCAAAAATTAAATTTTTGGCTATTGCATAACATAGCTGTGGTAGTTTCACTCACATATTTTAATCTGTTAGCCTATAAACCAAGAGGTCATTTTAAATTCACTGACCCATTATTTCCCTACTTTTAGTTCAATTTTTCCCTAGGAGCTGATAATCATGATGTTGATGAGAGTGAATGTACAAGAAAAAATATTTTCAATGTTTTCATTTATGTTTTTTTAAATGTTACATTTTGATTTTTAAATTATTAAATCAATTCTTTAGCACCAGAATAAATGGTGCTTAAACATTAGTTTTCTTAAACCACTGTGATTTGTCGAGCTGTAACTTAGGTCCTACTGTCAGTTCCTTGAACTTTCCACATAAAAGTAACTCAATGCCTGCTAAAGGAAAATAGAGCATAATTCATCAGAAGGAAGTGGCCTCTGGGAAAATATTATTCATATTCACCATTTGTCCTACTATTACTCGTCTCATTAAAGGTGAAGAAAATAAATCTCATCTTTCCATTTCCCTATCATACTACTCAGAAATGAGGCATGCAGTACTCTATTTTGTCTCAGAAAAGTAATTTCATTTTAAAGCTGTTTTTTTCTTCCGAGTTTGAAAATATTTTTTCAGTAAGGAATCATTTCAGGTGAAAAGTTAGAATAAAAATAATATTCCTTTTTTAAATCACAGAATTTTGTTGAAATTTCAGCTTGCATTCCAGTTGTCAGATTCCTGAAGTACTGTGAAATTCAATCCTCTGGTTGAGGAACTGTATAAACTAAAATTAAAATTACAGTTAATAATAGACAGAAATAAAATGGGCATGCAGAAGAGATACAAAAGCTCTGGTGAAATTATTTCAGTCTTGCTGTAGGACCTAATCTAACCACTAAGGAACACTGAGAGGTTTATACCCTCTCATTTGGTTTGTATATGCAAGGAAGAGCCAAGATGTTTTACTGTCAAGTGAATGTATTTAAGTGGAGTAAGTTTCTAGAAAAGTTTCACTGTGTGAGAAAGAAAACTGCTCATTTTCTATTCCTGGCCAGCTCCTTAAAGACTCAGATGTCAGCAACACATCAGTGGCAGGGTCCCACCAGACTCAGTGACCAAGAGGCAGGGGTTTAGCTCCCAGAGGCAAGGGAGCACTGAGCCTACTCCATCCCTCTATGCTCCTCCAGAGACAGACTGCCTTGGCTGCTCCTCCATCTTTGCTCTTTCTGTTTTCTACTTGTCTTCTGTTTATACTGCAAAGTTAACTGCTAAAAATGAAAAAAAAAAAAAAAAATCTGCAGGTAGTTTCCAATTCTGAATCAGAAAATCGCTGTGTGAGAAGAAATAAAGATGGAGTCATTTGAGAGGAATCTATTAAATAATTGATTTCTTTTACAATCTTTGATAATTATAGAGGACAATTTTCAGTAGACATTCTTCTGATCATCCAAAGCACAAAATACAAACAAAATCTAGTACTAAAGAAATTCAATGGAAAGAGTCTATTAAGGGAAATAAAGACTGTGGAGAAAAAAATGCAAGGCTAGCCATTAAGAGAGGGCTTTTTTTAATCCATTGTATGTGTGCATATATATTTCTAAAACTGGAAAAGAAAGATGATATATTCCTACCATATAATGATGGAACTTCTTAATTTTAAGTCATCATCAGGAAAATAAGGTGGTGTCTACTCTGAATGTCTCAAGTTCAGGTAACTTGTACTTGAAGCCCAAAGAGTTGTCTGAAGAAATATTTAACTCACTGGTAATTTTCAATTACCTTAAAGTACTTGGCAGTTCCAAAGATTGTAAATCCACTAAAGTTACAGCAGAGTTGATAAATGCCAGTGGGATGATTTCAGAATTACCACAGCCCGTATCTGCTTTTTCATCAATCCACAGAGATATGATAGGAAAATTGACAGGACTTTTTATTTTATATATTACTGCTCAACAAACATTTTATTAATGCTCATAAACAGAATTTTAAAGAGCAGAGATATTATCAAAGAAAACTCCTTTCATTCTTTGATGAGATACAATTTGTTCCAATAAGAGTGGCTAATAAACATCATCGAGAGGTGGCAGAAGGTTTTGTATGCCACTAGTGTGTCATTCTGTTTAAAAGAATTCATCATACAATCACAGTAAGGCATAAATGAATTAACAACTAGCAGAGAGAAATTGTCAGTGGTACCTCAGCTTTATATGGAGGCATCCTGGGACTGACTTTGTCCTATGGATTGAATTCAACATCTTTATTAATGAAGTTGAGTCAAACATGAAATCACAGACAATAAAGTACACAGGTAAGAAGGGAGGCTTAGGGGATAAATGAGAAAGAAAAAATGACAACCGTATTATATGATCCAGTTACTTTCTTTATGATTGACAAGTCATTCCTGCAAAATACACTTTAAAAATATCAATTAATACAAAAAAATAACATAAGCCTTCCTGGCTTTTAAATCTATTGGAGCAAAGGTCCACAAAGATGATCAGAGGGTTGGAGCACCTCCTGTATGAAGACAGGCTCAGAGAGTTGGGGTTGTTCAGCCTGGAGAAGAGAAGGCTCCAGGGGCACCTTAGAACATCTTCCAGTAGATAAAGAGAACCAACAAGAGCTGGAGAGAAATGGTTTCCAAGGGCACGGAGTGATAGGGGAATGGCTTTAAACTGAAAGACAGTAGATTTAGATTGGATATTAGGAAGAAAGTGTTTATGGTAAGGCTGGTGAGGCACTGGAGCAGGTTGCCTGGAGAAGCTGGGGATGTCCCACCCCGGGAATTTTCAAGGCCAGGCTGGATGGGGCCCTGAAGAACCTGGTGTAGTGAATGGAAGGGGGGGTTGGAACTAGATGATCTTTAAGGTCCCTTTCTACCCATTCTATAATTCTATGATTCTTTGGGCTCCAGGTTAGGATTCTCTTTTAGTCAGCAAAATGTGGTAAAATGATTGTGTAGGATATATGCTTATATAGGAAAGCACAATACCTCTGCAACAAAATAGTGCTTAGATCAACTTTGAAACACTCTATTCATTCTATAATAGATATTGCATTTATATTTATAATAGTAATATTTAGAAACACAGGCAGCTATTAATGTATATACATATACATACATTTATATATATGTTTATTAAATAAATTACTATTTAGCTACCATGCATAATTAATAAATCAAAAGAAACTACATAATGCTAAAGGAATTTCTAATATGGTGGTCTGATGTATAAGAACAAGTGCTGTGTTGAAATTGGATCAAGACATGTTTAAATGAGAAGCAAAGCATTATTTCTTAACAGAGAGAACAATTTTTCTACTGAATCAAAATACCTAAACAAGTACAATTTTTGCACATCTTCAGATCAAGACCAAATGCCTTTTGAAAAGAGTTACTTTAGTTAAGTGGTAGTTAATGGAGTTTGATACAGGCAAAATGCAACTTTCTGATACATGGGAGGTCAGACTAGATGATCTAATGCAGTAACTCAAATGGAAAAAATAAAACCCATGTGACACAGAGGTGGTTTTGATAAAATCCATTATATATATATGTGTATATATAAAATCTCAAAAAGCTGCATACAGCTAACTATAACATAACCACACACTGAAAATGGAGTCAATGTCCTCACAGACTAAACTAATATAAAAAATCAAGGCATAGCCCTAAGAATTGACATGATATATTGCTTAATTACCAGCACACCTGCTGTCATGATTTAGCTGTTTAGTATTGTTACAGCATACTTAAAACCGTGCCAGGCACAGTTCAACAGGATTTTGTGACAAGCAATGTACCCAAAAGGGCATTATGACTGCAGCCACAGTCTTTCCATAAAAAAATTGTCTTGGTGGGAAATTAGCCATGCACTGTCATTTGGCCTCTGTGTTTTTAGTACCATAACCTAGCCTTGTTTTTAATTTTATCTGAGACTCAGAGTTGAATGGGAAAAACTGATTGCTCACCAATGGTCCCATTAATTGCAGGCTCCAATGTCTATGCCTGCAGTAATGTCCCTTCCAGGTGATCACATTAAGCATTTTACATCNACAGTAATGTCCCTTCCACATGATCCACATGATCACATGATCACATTAAGCATTTTACATCTTCTAGATAATTGACAAAGTTTGGTCAAATTGGACAAATCAGAGCTGCTGCTCTCTCCTTTGGATCTGCTCTCAGGAAAGACAGTAAATCATGAGCGCTGCTAAGGTGCCCAGAGCTAATTTTATATATCAAAATATGAAGGTTTTTTCTTATATAGTCCTGAATCCTGAATGAGGGAAAACTCAGAGCACAGGAATGCTCTACAGAATTTTGTCCTCAGACTCTTACAGGAGGCACCCCTGGAGGTCATTTCCATAGACATGCTGTTAAGGTGTCAGGGAGGAGGTTACAGAACAAAACTGAATTTTTTCATCTCCCTCCTCACTTTTATCCAATTATCCTAAGTTTCAATTAGAGATGGATTTGAAATGCTTGTCTGCCTGGGTGTAATCTCAGCCCAAACGACCCCCTTCCTGTGACACCATGACCTAACCATCAGTGGGGTGAATTCTTGGTCCCATCTCTTGGAGCTGCACACCTGCAAGTGCAGTACATATCCTGCATATTAACTTGCCCAGGAATGCACAAAACTCAGTCGTGCCTTGCAAAGGAAACCTGGGCATGGGAAAGACTTGGCAAAAATTTTCAGGACAATTGTTCCGATCTCGCCCGGGATAGAGTTAATTTTCCTTTTAGTAACTGGTACAGTTCTGTGTTTTTAGTACAAGAATAATGTTGATAACACATTGATGTTTTAATTGTTTCTAAGTAGTTGCTTACCCTAAGCAAGGATTTTTTCATTTCCCAAGCTCTGCCAGTGAGAGTGTGCACAAGAAGGCAAGAGGGAGCATGAACAAGACAGATTTGGCAGAAGAGATATTCCATACCACAGAACATCAGACTCAGAACACAAAATGGGAGGAATAGGCAGGGAGGGGTGATCACTGCTCAAAGACAGGCTGGGCACGGCCAGTGGGTGGTGAGCAGTTGGATTGTGCATCCATCTGTTGTTTCTTTTGTGTTTTATTCTTCTCTTCCCCCTTTTCATTACAACTATTATTTTTATTATTATCATTATTATTATTGTTGTATTTTATTTTGTTTCAAGTATTGAACTATTCTTAACCCACAAGATTTACTGTATTTTTCTGATTCTCCTCCTCAGGGAGGGGCTGGGCAGAAGAGGGACCAAGGGGTTGTGTGGTGCTTAGTTGCTGCCTGGGGTTAGACCACAGCAGCAGTGTTCCCTGAGAGACCTGTGTATGACGGGTCTCTCACTTCCACCTGAGTGCTTTCACCATTGGGCAAAAAAGTGAAAATTGTTTTCTATATTATTTCACATCAAGTTACAGTTTTCTGGTTTCTTATGGAGCTCTTTTCAGTTTAGTTGGACTAAGAACAATAGTTTTGCATAACAAAAGAGAACATAAAATTAATTTCTACCTTATAATGGTTAGCTGCCAATCCAGAATGATAATGAAAAAATCAAAACTATGTTACTTCGACATTTTAGTGTGACTTCATTTTCTCTGTATCTGTGAAGTAAATTGAGTGGAGCAGATAATAATTTAAACAATCTTGAAAACTCAAATAATATTTTGGAATAGGATGAAATGTTTAAAAATTCAGTTTTATAGATGGAGATGTGGGAGAATGTAATACCTTATCAAGAAAATGTTAAAAATAAAGCACATGAATATGTGTTGAAAAAATAATTCTTGGTTAAGAACTAGTAGCAGATGGAAACATTTATTCAACTGAAGACATTACACATTCATTCATGGAGACACAGATGCTAGTCAGACTGATGGGATGTACATTAGCCCTTAATTAATAAAAAATAGATTTAAACATTACTTTTTTTCTCCTGTTTTTTGCTCATTTTAAAATCATGACCCTAGTTGAGAGGTTTGAAAAAAACTGACTAAAAAACATTGCAGCTCTGCACTATGCTTCTTTTTGGATAGCAGAGGCAAAGCATGGAGGTGAGTGATCAAACTGGGACAGAGACAACTGAAGCAGCAGATCTGTGGCCATAGCTCGACAAAAAAGATGGGGATTTTAACCTGTTCTTGTTGTGCAGAAAAGGGGGTGGAAGTCCTCAACTGCCCATAAGCAGTTGTGAAGATACTTAAGTCTGCCAACTAGTTGCTCTTTTGCCTTAAGGAGGAAGGAGAAGGAAGGAAAAGCTTCTCTTCTTTGGCCAAGAACCTGCGGTCCCAATTAATCCATGTCTAGGCATTCAGAACACCTCAACACAAAACAAACCACTAACCAAAAATTAATTTAGCTATGATCCAGGTTTAATACTCCCCCAATTATTTAACCTCTGAAGACATTAGTGTATCTAATAATAATTTCCAGCCTAACAATGGGCGTCAATGAAAACTAGTGTTTGTCTTTATGAGGATGCTTTGATTGCATCTTTGTTTCCTTTATGTGAAACAAGAGCACTGAGTATCACTTATTCTGCTGGCACAATTGCAGTTAACTGAAACCCATTATAGAATTGCAAGTCATTATGTTTAACTTCATTTTGAAAATAGATGGAGCATTTTGAATTGTATGTATAGAATAATTCTCCTCATACATCTCAGGAATATAGGAAATCTATATAATTCATTATTTCAGACCTTTTTTTACGATATAAATCCATGTATTTTCTTGTTAAGATAAGGTTTATACTGCCTTTGGAATATCAGAGAGTGAAAAGGCAGAAAAGCCCTTAAAGATAAATGCATCATTAAGACAAAACCAAAAAGAAATCCCTTTGTTTGTGGAATGATGCCATGAGGTTGCTATGATGGCTACTTCTTAGAAGACTGGAATATCCACAAGACTGTATATATACTATTACAGGATCTAGAGACATTTAGTAATCTCCTTTTTATTCAGTATGTCTAAAAAAAAATGGCAATGGGAATACTGTTAATACTGTTTTAGGTAATGACATCAAGGAGGGCTAATGTATTCACAATGCAGAAAAATTGAGTGTGCTTTGAGTATGAAGGACACTTTTTGCCTGAGAGAAAAGACAAATTCAATTATCCTGTAAGTGGACAGTTGCATTTTGTCTCACTTGGCTTAATAGATAAGAGCAAGGAAAGTTATGCCTTCACAGTACTCAAGAAATTAAAAACAATTTGAGGATACTGAAGAGGTATCCACATCTGTTCACTTAAGGTAGTTCTGAAGCTTGAAGCACAAGAAAATTTGGTAAATAAATATCCAAACAAGTTTCACACAAGCTATCTTGCATCCAGAAGCAGCACAGCCATGTGCATGCAGCCTATTGTAACTTCTGAGCAAAGCTCTCAGCTGCTCCCTGCTGCTCTCAGCTGCTTGCTTTACACGTCAGTGTAATGTGCCATTGAACTCAGCCATGTGGGCCAGCAGTCATGGAGCAGTCCACTCTGTGTGCATCTGTGCTGTTAACACAAGCTTTATTTCCTGAAAGACATCATCGAATGGAAAACCTGGCAAGTTTGGAAGGCTTGACTTTTGGAGAGTGCTGACTGAAAACTATGCTAGACTACTTTCTTTATGAATAATATAATTGTCTTTACAATATAAAAGCCATTCCTGGATTAAGAATGAATATGCAAAATAGTCAGGAGTAAAATTAGGTTAAAAAACTAGGAAAATATTTCTGACTATCAGAGCAGTGGGAATCAGAAGCCATCTCTCTGCAGTGATGGGTAACAGTAGTTACCAGCTTCCCTCTTGTGTCTTTTATTGGACTGCATAGAAGTGGCTGCTCTGATGGAGGCTACTTCCCAGAGATTCTAGCATTTGCTATTTTTAAGGCAGAATGAGAGGCAAATGGGAAAAATCATTAATCTGATTTTTTTTTTCTTCTTTGTGAAACTAGTTATAAATAGGATGCACTTATTTCTGTTATTTCTTTTCTGGGTGGGTGTAACCTTCCAATACCTGTCTGCCAGAAAAGGAGAAAAACTCCCCAGCCAGGCATCAGACTCAGCTAGGTGTCAGTGTGCAACAGCTGGAAAGCAAACTTCTTTGTTTGAATCACAAAAGATTAACATGGACATGGGATGTAATATAGATGTTGTTCCCATGGAGCAGAATCACTTCAGTCCCTCTCTACACAAACTCCCCTCAAAACTTCCCAGTTGTTTTTGTTTCACACTGAAACCAGACTGCAACAAAACCTCAACAAGCTTTCATCCTTTAAAATACAGGTGCACAAAGCCTCTGGAATTTTAGGTGCATTGTATCTTCTGTCAGGGACAGCATAAATATCCAAAGCAGCTAAAAGTTTGAGAAATTTCTTGGCATAAAAACACAACATGGAAAGAGCAACGGAATACCTTAGCTGCAATATTTTCTCACTTTAGTTCTTCGTAGTACTATTTCTTAAAGTATTTAGAAAAATGTCTGCACTTAGATTGAGGTGGCCATCAGAGCAGCAGGTCTGTATGAGCAATATTGTTTTATTTTCACTAACTACTTCAGTCCATCATGCTGTGAAAATAACAAACAGAATAAAACAGATTTAGTACAAAAATAGAAAAAGCCCAAAAAAATCACAGGAGCAATATTTGTAATAAAATTCTTTCTACTAAATTCTGGATAATCTATTGATCTCTTAAATTGTGAGACAATGTTGGCCACAAGTTACAGTTTTGAGATATATATCAAACAACTGCAAATTACTGTACTTCAACAGCATTTCAGTAGGAAAAGATAAACCTTAGACAGGTTTGAGAGATTATCTTCTCTGAGCTGGTTGCTCCCAAGCTTGATTTTGTAAAAGCAGAAGCTATGCCATGCAGTAAAGATGAGTGTGGTTTTGGACTGCAAGTATCATGTCTGTAGATGGAGAAGGGGAAAGAAACGAAAGCTCTCTCAGCTGGGCCAGTGGGATGTAGGTGCTATGGTCTCCTAGTCAGCATTCTGTTTTTAATATAGATATAATAAAGATAAGGTTGAGATTTTGCTTCAATGCATTCCTGGGTAAGGAACCTTTTACTTCACACAGACTTACTGCTACCATGGCATAAATTTTAGACTGCTGATTTAAAAGGTTCTGCTTTTCATAAGCATGCTAGTGATTGTGTGCAGGATTGGGTTCTTCCAAGCATATATAAATATTTACAGAAAAAAGTCTTTATCTCACAAAAAAAGTTTAGATGATTGATTTTTCATATAAATAGACTTATTTTAATCACATCTGGATATATTTGCAAAATCAGGAATTAAAAATACATCTGCTGAGAATCACTTTCTGAATTTCTTGGCAGTCATTCACTGTTAAAATATTTTCTTTACATGGAATTTACTAATGTTACTCTTTATAGCCTACCATTTCACTGACAGTTTTTTCCAGACAGGCTTCCTGCTAGCAGAGGAGGAGGACTAGGTAAAAGCTAACTGTAGAATATTCAAGGACTGTTTTATTGTGACTGTACTCAGCAACAGGCTTCATGCAGAAAATTTGAATCAACTTCATCGTAGGAAAGTTTAAGCAATTTAATAAAAACTAATTATTAATAACTCAGAACTTGGAGTTTCTCACACATGTCCACATTATCATATAAAATATCTCTGCCAAACTCTTTTATTTTACCTTCAATTTTATTCAGAGACATCAAAAGCAATTCCCTATTTGTTTCCATTTTGTGGCTTGAGTAGTGATTTCTACTGTGATGTTCTTTTTGGTTGCCTGTGATATGCTATTCCACATTCAAGTCTCTTTGAGGAGACATTGATTTAATAATTAAACATCACCATTTTTACCATATTATGATAATCATTTATCTAGAAAACCTGATTTGTAATGTATCTTTGAATGGAGAAAAATGTCTTTTGCTATATTCAGACTGAAGATTGAGATAGTGCAAGTATGCATATAAATAAATAATTTTTGGAGAATAGTATATTCCCATTGGATAATTGAACTGCCAGATGCAAAGCAAGATAGCATAGTGCTTTCTCCAGTTTTTTTTCTAAGCAGACACATTCTGAACACACATATTTACTATACACTTGCATTTCATAGCTGAGATGTTCAGCCATGTAACTTTTAAATATTTTGATATATAAAATTGATATATAGAAATATATGAGCGCATCCAGAGGAGGAAAACAAGGCTGGTGAGGGGCTGGGGTTGTTTAGCCTGGAGAAAAGGAGACTCAGAGGTGACCTCATCACTCTCTACAACTCCCTGAAAGGTGGTTGTAATCAGGTGGGAGTTGGTCTCTTTCTCCAGGCAGCAACTGACAGAACGAGAGGACAGTCTTAAACTGCACCACAGGAAATATAGGTTGGATATTAGGAAAAGGTTTTTTACAGAAAGAGTGATAAAGTACTGGAATGGTCTGCCCAGGGAGGTGGTGGAGTGACCATCCCTGGATATGTTTAAAAAAAGACTGGATGTGGCACTTGGTGCCATGGTTTAGTTGAGGTGTTAGGGTTGGGCTGGACTCGATGATCTTGAAGGTCTCTTCCAACCTAGTTATTCTGTGATTCTGTGTGTGATATACAAATGTAGATTGTTTACATAAAAGTCAGGTTGTGAGAGTCTGATCTATACCCAACTATGAGATTCTGGGTTTATTCCCTCTTGTTTATACTAAGACATAATTTAGCAAGTTAATGATTTCTGCAATCAATGAGAGATGAAGACTCAGCTGTTTAGGTCTCTTCCTCACCATCTGGAAAACATTCTGCTTCATAGGATCATCCCTGAGTATCATTACTGTTTTAAATCTTAGGATATTCTCTCTCATCCCCTTCCTATAGCAAATGGGGGATTTTGACCTTCAGTTTTGACTTCACTTGGGGCAACCAACAGGCTCAGGACTCTGTGCTATAAATGAATGCCTCAACAGGCTGTCTGGCCTGCTCTGACTTCAACAACCTTTTTTCATGTGTTCTTTCTGCAGATGACTCTTATCTTTAGGAAACATAGGAAGATGATGAACTCTCTTAACTAAGCAGTATGGATTAGAATTCTTAGTAAGGGATATATTTGTGTCTAAGAACTGCTAGAATTTGGATAGCAGCTCAGTAATGGCAATTACAGGTTTCAACACCGGAAATGTGTCCACAAGCTGAAGGCATACCCAGCATTAAGTAACATTCGTCATTTATACTCATTGGTTTTGTCTGGAAGAGTTATTGTTTCTGTCTGCTCATGCCCCAGTTCTTCTTCATGTCCATGTCTATCTCAATATAGACTCATTTTAAAACTGAGTGTTCTGCTGCACTTCCAACTCTCTTGTAAGAGCTGGCTAGAAGGATTCTATTAATATTGCCAACCAGTGTCCCAGAGTCATGAGTCAGATCACCAAATCTTTAAAACTGTGGAAATAAAACCAATAGTTTTCATTTATTTTGCTTGATTCTAGGGTCATAGGAAGCCTCTATAATTTTTGCAAATTCCGTAAAGTCACATGACTTAAAAAGCTGGGACTTTAGGGAAACTTTCCCCAGGCTTGGATATCACAGTGAGAGACAGTGACAATGATACCACTGCAGTTCCAGTACAGTTACTTTAATTGCATGTTCTACTTCACCCGGTCAGAGAGCAAATTAACACTTCTGAATTTAAAAGCAAGCATCAGAAATTCTGCCTGTGCACACATCAAGTCAGCTTTTGCTGGGCATAAGACAAATGCTTATGTCACATGAAACAAGTGATAATATATCATGCTGGCTATCCAGTCTGAAGGAAGTCTTAATAAAAAGGTCAGAGTATATAAAAAGATCATAGTAATACAAATCAAAGCAGGCAAGGAAAGACCATACAAGATCTTTCTTTCAGAGAAGGTAGGGGAAAAGCGATAAGTAAAAGCACACTGAAAATTTCTTTATTTCAACTAAATTTTTAACTTCAGCGTATTTATGTTATACTTTTCAATCAAGAGCCAGAATATAGATGGATATACATAATTAATGAACATAATAATTATTTGTGAGACATTTTTTCCTCTACTGAAGACCTTAATATTCCTTCCACCAAAGCAGCAGAATGTTACATACTATGTGAAATGCTTTGAGAATTCTGACATCTGCAAATCTGATTGCAGTTTATATATAACATGATGAATTCAGACTTGCAGAACTGGTATCATACATGAAAAAAATCATAGAAGAACTGCCCTATAGATTGAAATACTGAGCTACTATGAGAACATATTGATATAATGAATTATATGAAAATCTACAGTTATAAAAGTCAAGATTTTCTTTCACTATATATGCACAAAAATATTTTCTTGATTTAATTTTAAAATCTAACAGACCCATGTGTGCTCGCTGTCAGAAAAATTGCCTTTCTTCCTGAATAAATTAAAAGTTACTCACATTTAATTTTATATAAATGCCTACAATAATGTAATAATGAAGAATTCCAACACAAATATTTGTCTTTGAGACAAAGACTTGACTTATTGATTAGCAGCAAGGCAGACTCTGCACAACATGTGATCAGGCAATATATACAGGCAGGTTCAGACAAATGAAATCCTCTGGCCATATTTTGTAACATGCACAGATGTAGGACAGCACATGACCACACTGTCTAAAACAATTAATGAACATATTTTCATAGGGAGTTTAGAAGAACTGGTTTCCTATATGGCTCTGGAGTGGCTACCCATAGGACCACACAAATAATGATATAGCTCATTTTCAAGCAAAATTCACCCTAAAGCAAGGCCCTTGTTTAGATGTCTTACAAAATGGTTTTAGGCCTTTGAAAAAAGTGTTCTCATAATAAAATTAGGTAATTCTAATTTTTTGTCATGTTTAATATACTGGATATATTTGTCAAACCTTCCATAAATATGAATTTTGATTTGCCAATTCTGTATAAAAGTGTTTCCCAAATGGTAAAAAAAAAAAGGGGACCTATTTCAGACTAACCAATATTTTAGCCTGTAGCTTTTGATTTTTTAGTTAGTGATCCTGTCCTGAAAAACACCTGTGCTAATGGCATTGTGGATACCACATCATTGCCTCTCAAGAATTTCTGTAACGGATGTGCTTAGTTTAGAAATAAAATGGAGTGTTCATGTTTGGCTTATTTTTTGTTTTGTTCTGTTGTTTGTTTGGGTTTTTTTTCTGACTGCTTTCCCTGCATTCCCTAGAATCCAGTAAGATTTTTAGGGTGGTTTTCAAGTCACTTATCAGTGCTCGTTATCAATGTTGTGTGAAGCAAATGAGGTCTTAGCGACATCTGAGCCACACTAACTCCCAAACCAAGCTGTGGAGGGCACCATCAGCCTATTTCCCTCAACAGAATTGCAGAGGTGTGTGCAGATGAAAGCTATTAAACAGGCCTGTTGATGACATATAAAATGGAACAAAATTTGCAGCTTAGTATTTCCTAGCTGTGCTGGATCTGCAGGAGAGAAAGCTTATTTATATTACTGGCACAGGCAACTATTACAGAATGCACGGAGAAAGACTTGCTGAATAAAACAGTGTTATTTGGAAGGAGGAAGGGTTCAAAGCAGAGCTACGCTTCATGGTCTTTTGTACTAATATTCTGTAATCACAATAGGTTTTCTTCTGACATGGTAGAACAGGGGCAGATGTCAACAGGAAAAATTGCTACAAATGCGAACTTTGTAACCTTGGAGAGAGGTAATAAAATGTTATGACTTTCTCATCGGCTGCATCTACAGAAAAGAAGTACATGAGTCAGTTATAGACGACCTTGTTTTGTAGTGATCCCTACAGTCATGATAGTCCAATTCTTATTTCAAAAGATACTTCAAAATCTTCTTCATGAGATTCTTAAGATTTCTCTGATGTCATTTATTTGATCCTTCAAATTTATGCATTTTTGTTGTTGCTTGGTATGTTCCCTTGCAGAGAGGGAACTTTTATGGTAGCTTGCAATGTGCCCATGAATTTTTGCCACTTGGGAAATTCTTGAGAATGTTTTGTACACTCAGAATAGCAAAACAACAACCCAAACCAAAACCAAAAGCCCCGCCCTCTTATTTAATTAGAAAAAGGGAAGGAAAAAAAAACAACACAAAAAAAAATTGAAAACTTTTTGCTTTAAAATTAATATGACCTTCCAATAAAAATTTGGGGTTAGTCTTTTTCTTCCTGAATCAGTCTCTCCCTTTTCAGCCAAAATCTCACCCTAGACTCTTCTCCTTAAAATTTATTCAACCTTTAGGTCAATTCAACCTTCTCTTGTACAGTAAATGTACAGAAATGTACAGTATGCAGCTGTAATTACACCTAGAAAAAAAAGTCATCAAAAGAACAGAGTGAAATTTGAGATACCTAGATGAAAATAAACTGGGCTAAACCCCTCAGTTCAGCATCAAACTGCATACATTCTTATAGTGCCTAGACACTTAAATGTGTAAAACTTGATTGAAGTTCACCATTTGTATTGACATTTTCAGACTGATAAAAAGTAATTTTTAATCAAATCACTCTACTCAAAACCTGTGTTTCTATAAAATTTTCAAACATCTTTCTACAAATAAAAATTATTGCTTTGAAATCCTTTCCACAGAACAAAATATCTGATTTTAAGCAAGTATTTACAAAACAAACTATCCTAAACTTAGCACAAAAACTATCACTGAATCACTGAGCTATCAAAAGAAATCACTGAATCATCTCTGTTGATCCCAAGTACATAAAATGTAATGAGCTAACCTGGATTTATTTCACTCTCTGTTTGCTGACTACTTGGTCCATCACACTAAACATGCATCTGTAGGCTGTTACTTCACTATCTTGAGACCTTCTGTTACTTCACTAATTTCTGAAAGATTTTGTTTATTAATATAAAAGCAGAGAGCAGCATACAACTGCCTAAGGAAGGAGTCCCATCCCTCACTGCAGCATACCTCTACTGCTGTTTTTTATGAGGGCAGCATAATCAAGATGTCTCCATGTGAAAATGAGCAAAAGCCAATATCTTTGGTTCCTGAAGGCTTTCAGGACTACCATTGTTCTAGGATATTTAAAAATAAAACACATGATTTGCATGCTTGCTTATGATCTCTTTGATTGTCTTGCCAGAAGATCAGGGTTTTTTTCCTCCATCTTGTTGAGGATCACTACAAAGTAGAATTATAATCCAGTCTTATTTTAACTACACCGACCCACATTCTAATTGTTTTCCTGCAAAGCTGTCATAGTATCATCTTTTTCCACCCCCAAAACCTGCATGTATTCTGAAAGGACTCCACAGATAAATGCATGAGATCTGATCCTGTGGTGCGTAGATGAAACACAGGGACCTCTCACCCAAAAATCCCCACAGCTGACCAGTCCAGACCAATGCCCATGTCAGCTAATGAATATCCTGTGCCATTTTAGGAGCACTCTATGGCATGATGGGAGTGGAGTTTATCTCACTATATCTATGCTGCACCTGAAACATTATTTCAGCCTAGAAAACAAAACCCTTATTATGTCTATTACTTTAAAAAAGGCCTAATTGATCTCTCTTCTGTGCAAGCCTGATGGATCAGGGAGAGGCAAGCAAACATGTGACCTACCCAGTAGCTGGTGCCATGGTCCCTGCACTTAGCAGAGTATAATCACTTAATTTTTAAGCCTTAGCCAGTGACAAGGGTAGAAACCACATGGCCTATGGCTGTGCTTAAGCTGCTTTCTGGATTATATCATTATAAATGGTTGCTTAAATGCATCTTTATTTCTTTGTTCTCCTCTCTGTTGCTTTTTCTGTTATTCACCATCCACCTTATCCACTTACATATACACACAGGCCACTATTTCTATTATGGACTTGTAAAGTACAGATTTTTATTTCATGAGTTTGCCAACCACTATCTTGGATTTTACATGATTAAATGTGAGACTAACATTGCATTTACTGCATTAAAGTTAATAATCCTTTCACCTACCAGATATGACACATCTGAAGTCGAGCTAATTCTCTGTCTCATTAAGCAGTGTAGGGAATATTATAACCATCTCACACTTGTCTTTCCTTTTAAAATTATACAATTGGAAAACCCACACTTACTCGGTGAATTAATGCTCTAAAAAATTATCTAAGCTCAGTTATCTTTTACAGATGTCTGCATTAAAGTCTAGGAAGTAGTTTCTCAGTGGATTATCATGTTAATGATGTTGTTCTCAATACACCTTGCAGGAGAATAACTTTTTAAAATTTGTTTGAGGATTATAATTTAGAAAACATCTCTTCATGTTTCATTCCTGCTTCTTTAAATAACAAGTAAAGTGAATACTGCTGTCCTGCTAGCTGTCCCTCCATAGTATGTGTGTGTTTGTATGTGTGTGCATAAGGAGATAACGTGAAAGATTAAATATTAGTTCATATTTATAACTATATTTTATGGCTGCTTAAACATTTCATATTGGAACTCTTTCAATGTAAAATTGGGATTTTGACCAAACCAATTTTGTTTTCTTAGCAAAAACTATGTACATTCCATAGAAAACTCCTTTTGTTTTATTTCATTTTCCTTAAAGACCAGAGGCCTGAAAACCAAATATTTTGAATTGGCTGTGTTTCTGTAAAGGCACATAAAAGACCAACTGGGGTTCTTTTTTTTCTCTGTTAGGGGCTGGACTCCCAGTTAAAACACTAGTATAGTATGTTACAGCCAAAAGTCATTAGGAGGGGAGACTGTGGTATTTCGTAGGAAGATACTGACTAAATGCAGATTCAGATTCATAAAAGTATGTTCCTTTGTCCCAGTTATAAGTCACATGGACCATGAGCAGTACTTATTGTTTTAAACCAATCATGGTTTTTACCAAAAAGTAAATGAGGACGAGTTATTAAAAGCAAAAAAAGCTAAACAATTTATAAACTCTTCTGAAACAAATATATGTCTAGAGAATAGGCAATTAAACCTATACTTAAACCCATATGTTTGCTCTAGAAATCACAATGACCAGTAAAGTCTCAGCCATCCTGAGGCATCCAAAGTTCCACTGTGCAAGCAGCTCTGAGAGGTGCTCATTCAATTTTATTGATAAAATGCACCATGTGAAGAAAACAAAGAGATATAGGCAAAATACAGACAGAATAAACACGTATTAGACTGTTCAATTTTTGTTGATCTACCCATCAAAGTGCACATCACAGTGGACACTGCATAAGTTAGAATGAAATTGAAAATAGCAGTCTGTACAATAAAGTGCATCTGCAGTGTATGAATCTTCTCTTAAAAATGGCCAACGTTTTCTGGTCAAAAGATGGACACAAAAGCAATCTGTGCAGCAGTGGAAAGCCATTGTGCTGAGCTATATTTGTTACATGAAATATAATAAACCATTCACAAGTACGTAGCATTCTATAGCTCCCCACAAAGATTAAGTCTCCATTAAGTCAACATGGTTTTAACTGAGGAATTAAAGAAAAAGACTTAGCTATTAATAGTCTTTCTTTTGACTAGAGGTTATGTAGGTAAAGGTAATAAAATTAAAACATCACTTCTAATTGTTTGTAGAAGACTCCGTTATGCTCCTGTGCTGGCTAAAATTGATACCCACACATGCTCTCTTCTCATCTGTGTGACAGAAGTGTAACCATCAGCTTCTGATTGTAGCAGCTGGGAGGTGCAGGACTAGAGCTGTGCAATGATAGCTGGTTAAAAATTTTATTGTGGTTTCCTTCAGCAAGAGTTGATTCGTTAAAATTTTGGGGTTTTTTTCCCCTAGAGCATACAAAATTCTGTGAAATGTTTATTCAAGAACATTTGGATACAGGATAAGAAACTTCAGAGAATGACCTTGAACACTTAATAGTCCAATGGCTGAAACATTTTTGTTTGACGTTAATGTTGATCAAAGTCCCTGAACTTTCTGTTAGCTTATGTGACAAAACCTTCCTCGCGCCCCATCCTCCCCACTGCCAAGGGAGTGCAGAGGAGCACTGCAGCTGGGGAAAACCCAACATCCCCTTGCTCTCCAGGAGCTTAACAGGAGCCACCACCGTGTCAAAATCTCATCCCCACCTCCCCAAAGACACGAGGGGACCCCAGTGTCCCAGTGAGAGACGAGAGACCCCACCCCAGCCAGCACCTCTGCCCGTGGTACACGGCCAGTCTCACCGCCCGTCGGACCTGCAGGCATCGAGCTACTGCGGCAGCCTTGCCCCTGCGGGCTTCCCGACTGGGCCACTCCGAACAATTTATTTTTCTGTCATGCAACTTTATTCCAGTGAGTGTTCCTGTCACAGGGCTGCTGACTCTTCCTTGGAACAAAAATGTGTACATTTCCCACATTTGCAAGCTAATAAGCCTGTTTGCTCTAATGAGTATTTAGACCCTAAGGCTCAAACATTTAGCACTTAATTGTGATGTTTTCTTTGCCTTGTTGCCTCTATATAGAGCCGATTTTTGGCACACTGCTCATTCTTGAGACCTGGCAATTAGATTGTAATTCCTGAAATATTAGACAGCCTTGATTCATTTTAATGGCTCCTACTTTAAGACAAGTACATTTATTTTAAGTAATGCAAGTTATTCTTCCCTTATTCTGTGGAAGAGAACAAATTTTCATTTTACATCTTCTCTTTCAATAGAAACCTTCAATGCCTTGAAATCTACTTTCATTCAATCAGGGTACAGAAGCTTATAAAAGCCAAGATTCATCCCACATACAGCTAATTGCTTAAGCTTTGTTGAAGCCTTGTTGCTCTGGCAACTACTGCCTA
This sequence comes from Promerops cafer, assembly GCA_013398275.1. Lineage (NCBI taxonomy): Eukaryota > Metazoa > Chordata > Aves > Passeriformes > Nectariniidae > Promerops > Promerops cafer. The sequence continues at coordinate 261,547 of VZSE01027393.1, forward strand.
TATGGAAATTATTTTCAACTTGTGATCCAAGGAATCCCTGTATCCATGGTCAGCTCTTGAAAGGTCTGGCAACTAAGAAAAATAAGTTTATTATCTGAAGGTTTAAATAAAATGAAGCTCAGTTCACATCTGTATTAGAGGAACCATGATGATAAGTGCAAAAACTGGTGGGTGAGGAACAAGAAAACGTTTCACAGTCAATCAGGGAGGGTAGGTAAAAAAGGCAACTCAGCCCACCATCTGAATCACTATCTGGAGGCATCTGTTACTTTCCATCAATGATTAAGGGACCTTTGTGTGAGCAGGCTTCTGATGCATGTCTTAACTCAGCATCTTAATTTAGGTGGGCTGAATAATGTTCCGCACTTCTATGAGGACTTTGTGGTACTCCATAACTAACTCAGGAAAAAACCCACAGTCTCTTAAAATACTTTCCAAAACTAAAAAGGACTTTGCCTTAAATTCTTGTTATACTCTTCAAGGGTAAACAAGAGATATGTACAATATATCTGAAATCTCCAAACATCTTGATTTTCCTATTTGAGTTAAAAAAAGCTCATTTCAACTTTATTTTCCAGAAGCAATTTGCTTTGAGAGATACTTTCATAAGGCATTAGTGTAAAGGTCTCATTCATTCTTTCCTGCAGTGGTCAGTAGCCTGGATTGTGATGCAGCCCAAGAGTAAGGAATGTAGGTAAAAGCAATATATGGCAGATGTTATTTCCAGCACTGAGAACCATTTTTATGATTTCTGTCATTTTATGACATATTTACTACCCAAAATAATTCATAACATGACTGTAATAATAATATTATTTTTAAATAGTTTTTAAATAGTTTAATAGTTTTAAGTAGTTATTTTAAATAGTTAATTTTAAATAGTTTCTAAATAGTTTAAATTTGTTTGATGTAGACAATATTTTGAGGCACATTACCATGAAACAAATTAAGAACACTACACTATCTTAATGACTCTTAAGAAAAGTATGCCTGTAACAGGTTGTTTAAAACTTTGTCTTTCTTTTAAACAATTGCCCAAATTAGTGTACTGAGCAGTAAACAAACTCTGAAAATCCTAAAATGAAAGCCAGTTACAGAAAATAGTAAATCAAAATAAGCTTCTTGAAACTTTAGCTCTTGTTAAAGAAAATATTATTTTTAGAAAGTATTATTTAGAAAGTATTATTTCCATGAACAGTTAGTCTCATAGAGATAGGTGTTTCACAAAGTAATTTTTCCACTGGAAGGGTCAGTAGAGCTGTTATGAGTTGTCTTCCATAAACCCAGTACATAAGTCAAGTGTCTCATACCTTTTGCATGCATTCATTTCCAGTGTCCCCACCTGGCAATTTTATGTGAATGAACATAAAATTCATTTGAGGTGTTTGGACTTGGGATCTCAAAATCATTAGTCCCTTTTGAAAAACTTGGCCCTGGATTTTTCTTTAATGAATCAGCATTTGGATATAAATGTATAAATACATTCCACTCCAAAAAAGAAGCCAAATTTGCATGTTAGAGATGTATGACTAGTCACAGCAGCAAATTTGGAAGAAATTGTCTTCTTCATTGCAATGCTCATGACATCTGTCTCTACATCCATTTTCTTTGATGTGCTTCTTTTCACATTCTCTGCTAAACAGAATGTTTTTGTATGCTTTTTTTTTTCTTCTTGGAAAAGTTTACAGTCCCTTTCAATGAGACAGCTGAAGAAATTTTTTTCTTTCTTGGCTTCAACAGGAAAGCTCTCGTTATCCTGTTTTATTTAGGCTTTTTTCATAAAAATAAAGGAGAAAGGGTAATAAAAGATTCTTGTGAAATTAAGATAGACGTTGCTAATTGACTCTTCTTATCCACTTTTCTAATATTTTACTTTATATCTTATCTATAAGATGTATCCTATACTATCTAATATCTTATAATATCTTATATCTTATCTAATATTTACATCTGGTGCTGCCATTTGCTAATTCTTGTATTTCTGCATATCCCCTTGAATGCATGCAGGTGCAAAGTTCTTCCAAATAACCCATTACTATGACAAGATGAAAAAAGAACCTTCACAGCAAGAAAATTCACGTAGCTGATATTTTTGTTTTTCCTAGGCCTGTCTAAATCTGAATTTGACTTTACAGCATCACACAATACAAGCCAGTAGGGATGGAACACGAGTGTGATTCAGCCCTTGTCAATACTGCAAGTGAGCCAATGCAATGCAAGCTGTACATCTGAAGAGCAGATGTGGCACTATCTAGACTCACAAATAAAAAACAGTTTTGTTTTTTCAGAATCCATTTTTGGAGCTGTCAAAAAGACATGATTTCCTCTATCTAAATAGCCTTTTGCAAAACATCAACAAACACAAGAATTCCTTGTAACCTTGGTTTTCAGACCGTTGCCAAACTATTTTGGAAATAAAGGACAACAGTGCATCATGTTTCAGCATAATGAAGTGAGTGTTCCTACTGGGAAGAAACGTGAAAGTGGTATAATTACAACCCTAACACATTTCTTCCCTGATTGTACTTTCTTTTCATCAGTGATAGGCTTCCTAAAAATTGTTTAAATATAGAAAAAAAAGCAAAAATGTAAGAGCTCTGAGTAGCAATAAAACTGGAATAATTTCCACTTTTATGTGCGTGTGAAGCATATCTGGCTAAACTGGATGTAAGGACTTTTTAAACTAGAGATCACAGCATCTCTGAGAATCTCATCTGATGCAGACAAAAGCTGAAGGAATAAAAAAACTTCTAAAAATTCAGATGCCAAAAGATATGTGAATAAATATGAGAGAATAAATATTTCATAATTTTCTTCTACTAGTCTCTTTTCTTTTTGTGCTTGTCGAGCAAGTGTGGCATGTAATAACTAAATTTAGCAGAGTTTTACCACGAGAGGGCAGGAATGCTCATCAAACAGGTTTGCCCCTCGTTGTTTCGCCACTTCTCTGCCAGGAGGGTGACCCAATGTGCTTTCTCTCTCTTGGTGTTTAGTATCGAAGCGTGTACCCCAAGCACTTAACAGCATGACAAAATGCTTTGACCCCACAGACTGACCTGTCATTAGTACGGCTGATTAATCCCCCTGGATGGTGGTGGGGCTCAGGGGCATGGCTGAACTGCAGCTGTGTAAGGCTCAGAGCAAAACTGGAGCTCCCCGCCCTGGGCTGGCAAAGGGAAACAGCTGTACCAGGGCATCCATCGGGCTCGCCAGGGCAGCCTGGATGGTAGGAAGAGCTGAATCAGTGCCTGCCTTTCTTCCTTACAGTAACGGGAGCAAGAAGGAAGAACTTTAGAGACCCATTATTATTACTATTATTATTATTATTATTATTATTATTATTGTTGTTGTTGTTGTTGTTATATTACTATTACTATTACTATTACTATTACTATTACTATTAATTATTATTATATATTGGCAGCACAGGCTTATTCATGAACATTACTTAAGCTTTTCTGTAAGGGAGACTAATTTTGATTGGACCCTAACTGTAGCCAGATCTGAACAGTAGAAGACTGTACTGGACAGGATACTGTGTAGAAAAGTTTCAGACTATTATTAAAGTGAAACAGATTTGTGTGGAAAGTCCTGGGTAACTCATAAACAATTTATAAACTGAAGCATTTAGCATAGCTTGATTAAAGGCTTAAATTCTTGTAACTGTTCGCCAAAAAAATACAGTGTTTCACTGTTTCCAAAAACATGTTTTGGAAAAAAAAAATCTACTGTGGGGCCACTCAGAGTTGTAAGATTTTACTCAGCTAAAATTAAGCTCCGCAATTTACATGGAAATATCCTCTCCTTTCCTTGTTTTGCTGTCATGTTAAGTAGTTTCCTTTTTCAAATGGCAAAATTTTTCACCATGAAGCAAATAGTTGTGGAGTTGTGGCAGTGACTGGATAAACAATATTCAGTAGGAACAAAGAGAAATAAATGAAAACGTACCCTTACTCTAGTCATAACAATAGCCTTACTCAAATAATAAGAAGAAATGATTTATAGAAGTTATTTTCCATTACTTATGGCAAATGAATTATGTTTTCACCAAGTTACCACACCCTCCTCCAGAAAAAGAGTGCTCAACAAAATTATCAGCTGTTTAAGTCTAAAGATTCTTTGTTATTTCTATCATTGGGTTAAAGAGTGTTTTCCTCAGCCTTAAAACAGAAAAGGGTATTGCCTTCCTATTGTGTGGCTTGGCTGTCTCCCATAAGAAGCTCTTGACTTATACTTAGAGGGTTGCATACCTGCTAGGAGATCTATATTCTCAGTGTCATTTCACAAATCTCTGCTTCCCAGAGGTTTTCAGGAGTCATGCTGCAACAGTGTGCTTACTGGGGCAAGTAAGTAGAAAAGTAGGAAACTCTAAAAGATCTCCTCATTTCATGATTTGGGATTTATTTCTTTGGGTCTTTAGATAACCAAAAATCTAACTGTGTGGCTCTTTTCAAAGCCCTGGCAAATGCGAGTGTTTCAGCCTAGACTAAGCAACAGAATGCCACCTGGGTTTTTGCTGGAAAAGGAAAAGTATAACTGGATAGCAAGCAATAATATGGAAAAAAGGAAAATGGCATAAGGCTAAAAAAGCCCCTATTTTGTTCATTTTTAGGATTAGTAGTCAATCCAATGAGGACTTCTGCAGAAGCTGCGCAATCCCTGTGCAGTTGGACCATCCCATAACTTTTTCTAGTCAGACTTTGAAGCTATGAAGGATGTTCTTGAAGATGTCCAGTATCCATCTGCAGGAGATTACCTATGACCTTTCAGAGGAATGACACACAGGGTGTCTTGCCCAGTGCTTCATAAATGGAAAGCCTGTGTCATGCTTTGGTTAAAGAACAGAAGGAATTGCTTTCCTTTCCTTTCTATTGTATTTTCTGTAGCATAAGAATATAACAGGTGGAGAGCCCAGGTCTGGGCGAATATTATGGTTTTGCTCTTGCTGCTTTAGTTCTTACTAAGTATATATAGCAAAGAAATGGCAGAAGAAAATTTAAGTTATTGTTCTTTACTTTGTTTTATTTCCAGGGGTACGCTGCAAAAGGAAATGAGAATAGGGTGATATTTGTTCTGGCATTTCATTTTCTGTTACCTTGACATTTTGGACAAACTTATGAGCTTGTCTTTGAACCTTTATTCATGTAATGAATCTACGCACCTGTACATCCTCTCTGGATGTAGAAATCACTCTTTGATTTGTCGCTCAGTGTCTTTCCCATTAAGTGTGATTCTAGGGAGATCAAGTAGGATTTCAGTGGATGAAAACTCTCCAGCAGACAATCACCAGGCAATACCTTAGACAGGGAGCAGAGCCTACAAAATACTGTCTTGGCAGACAGGGCCACATATGGTAAATGTTATTAAAATTCCCACTTGCTATTAGACACACCAGATGTTTTAGAGAATTTTTTGTGACAGCAGTTCCTACTCAGAATTACTGTCTACAGGAGCCTCACCCCTACTCTTTTGCTAATCTTGTAGCGTGCAAAAACACTCTGTGAGATTAAGAAATTTAATATTTTCTATGCAGAGTACTTCTCCTACAAGAGAAATTAGACTTCCTAAAATTATGGCAATTAAACAGCAAAAATAAAGTACAGAAAGTATCTGGAGAAATGTCTAAGTTGGCTCTTTTAGGTGCTAGAAGCAGCTTAGATGCAGGCTTTTTATCTCATTTATAAAGGTCTGGGCTAGTGCAGCTTATGGGGATACTTATAAAGTGGTAGATTTAGGAAGGCTTTTAAATGCACAGGAGCAGAGATGTACATTAACTGTCCCTCAGCCTCCTATCAAAGCAAAGCCTGAGCAAGCACCTGTGTTAGGAAGTTGCAACTCATGATCATGATCCATTTAAAATAACCTGAGTTGAAACATCATTGAAGAAGATGCTGTTTAATCCTGCCCTCTGCTGTACAGGTGCTCAGGGGTGCCCTGAGCAGGAGAGGGAGTGCCTAGTCCAGAACAGCCAGCACAGTGGCACTCCTCATTCAACATTGCACCAGGGTTAGGCTCATTTACAGCTTTTATCTACCTACAGCCTGAGAAACCTGCCAAATTGTTTTGTTTTCCTTTTGGTTTAATTTTTTACTTGAATGTGTGCAACTGTAGTTTTGAAAGAATTACCTTGTTCTAAATCTTGGATTTATTATTGAATTTATTATTTAATAAACAAACACATTTCTAAAAATATTAGTTCCTCACATCTAATCTCAGTTTGAAGCTTTCAGATCAAAATATTTAGCAATACATTAATTTCCTATATTATCTCACTGTTTTTCAATAATTTGCTTGCTTTTCTGAATCAAAGTTGAGCTGATTTGTTTAAGAGACTTATGGTCCACCATGATTTTCAGATCTTGTTCTTAAATAATTCAACTTTGTGCTTCTTTATTATGCTGATAGGAATAATTTTTCCTTTTGCATTATAGAGTACTTATCTACTATTCTATCAGAATTATGAGACCTTTTAATGACTCTGCACTCATGGGTTTTAAAGATAATATGATAGTGTACCTAGAAATAAGCATTTGTGAAAATACAGGTACAAAGTGGATGTTCTCTATTTATTTCCCTGGTATATTTTAAAAAAGAGATTTACAAGGCCTAGTTTTCTTTTACAAAAATTGTGGACATTTTTCTCTGTGATATCCTATACATTTTTGTTTTCTGTAACTTCTATTTATTTTATTTTAATTTTTTATTGGACAGTTTGCATGGAATTTACAGTCCTCCATTCTCAACATCTGTTTTAAGAGCCAAACTTTCATCTTCTCTTTCTCTTTGGGCACTGACACCAAGGCATGTTATGTGCCCATGAAAATTACTGATGTGAAAAGTTGCTGGTACTAGGTGGATGGTGGGAGTGCTCAGACAAAAGTGAGGTAAAGGAACAAAAGTGTGATACAAGTAGATAATTCAGCTTTGGAAACTACAAGCTGTTAGACATAAACTGTAATGTAAGACTACTTCATTTCTCTCTAGAAATCACCCCTCTGACACTAGATACTCTTCATTGACTCTCCTGACTTTAATTACTTAAGGAACTTCAGTTTTCAATTCTGATACATTTGAAATTGCTTTTATTACAGCTCTTCTTCACTTAGCAATTTGCTCCTCAAACTCCTTCTGTTTTGTCCTATTATGATTTTAAATTTAAGTTGCCTCAAAAGGCTATTTTTTAAAAAAAATATTTCTGAAAGCTTTTTCCTCTTCTTCTTGGCCATACTGGCTCTTTTTCAGTGATTCTTTTAGAGGTACAAGAACTAAACCAAAATTTCAAATGAGCTGGAGACTTGAACCAGTCTCCTCCTTGCTTGCAATTTAATCAGTGGAATATTTCCGTGAAAAGAAATCATCATCATCACACCACTAGGCAACAAAAACTAAATTATAAAACCAGCAGAGAGTTTGATACAAAACAATGATTAACTAATTAAAAGACACTTTTGTTTGCTTATTTGTTTGTTCCTAGAAAGTCACGGCATTTTTAGCACATTTCTACCTACAAGACACAATCTTTTGTTTGCTTCAGAACAAACTACAGAAAATCCTTCTAAAAGCCACTAAGTCACTTGATGGGTTTATAAAAGTTGTAAAAAGCATTTTAGGAACACAAATAATTTGGTGTAAAAAAATCCCTTTTTATTATATTTAAAAGAATGTGTATACATTCTTCAAGAAAATTTTTAGAGAATTTCAGGAAACACTATTTTTGTATAACATATAAAAATATCTGAGACCTGAGTACTGCCTTTTCCAGGTATCCCAGACTAGCCAGTTTCTGGGAATGGAAACTGCACGAGTTGCTCTTTCTCCCCAGCTGTTTGGGTTTTTTTTCTGATGGGTTTCTAGTTAGGACCACACACATGACTGCGAAGAGGTCAGCATGATGGAGATTGTAGTATTTCCAGGATAGAAGTGCCAGACATTTAATAAAGACATGTTAAAAAAATTTGAACTCAGTTTTACAGATTAGCAATAAAAAAATACCTTTTTTCATAAAAACTCAAGCTCCTCAGTGCTTATTGGAATCTATCCTTTTGCAATACCTGAGCTTTTCACAACTTTTAACATCTCAGTTTTAAAAGTAAGTCATATATTTCAGCATATGTAATGTAAAAATGTGTGCCAAATGTTTGCAGAATGAGTCATGGCAACATTAAAGAGACTACATCCAGAAATATGATCTTGAAACAATTCTCTTCAAATGATGTCTGTTCCCGAAAGAATAACCTCCATATACACCCTGTTTTTCCTACTAAGAACCTCACATCCACAGAGCTATGGATTCTGTAGTTTAGCCTTATTTTCTCAGCTTGTATGGTAAGTCTACAGGTTAAACTGTTTAATCAAGGAATGAAATAAAGCTAGTTATGAGTGAAGTCTGAAGCATTTTTTTCATTTGAACATGCAGTTTGGAAAAGAGGAATATCCAAGCTTTTCTCAGCTTCTGTGATAATATGCAGCTTCAAACCACATGAAATATTCAAGTGCTATTATCTCACTTAACAGATACTTGGGAGTGTAGATATTTGCAAATCCCTTTCCAAACAGGCGGGCACAGAAACACAGCTATCACGAGGCCTGGGTCAAGAAAGGCGACGATATTTTTAAGTGAGACTTGGAATTTAAGAACCTAAAACTGAGCTCTTGAAAGCTCCTGCTTAATCTTTGGAGGTGCCCAGACTCTATCAGCACCTCATTTCTCATTCCTGAATTTCCTCAGATGCCTGAATTTTAGGTCTGCAAAGCCTTAAGAGTAAATCACTGTTGACATGACTGACAACAGCTTGGCTTCTGTCTCATTTTAAGTCTCATCAACAGCAGCAAGCTTGGTTCCCCTGTTCATTTCCACTCTGTACCTCAACTTCAAAGGCATTCTCTCAGCAAACTTGCCAGCATGAAAGGGGGAATGCAGGAGAGAGGTTAGGCTTGTAGCTGAGTAGAACAAGAAGCTTTTAATGAGACCCTAAACCCTCTTTGGCTGTGGGCCTACACAGTTCACCATCAGCACTGCAGGATCTGTGATAATGCAAGAAGCTGAGTCCTATTTTCTTCCCCTTGGGCAAATTCTTTAATCACATAACTATGATTGCAGTTGCCTATAGGCTTGTCTTTCTTTTGAGTGAAAGGCTGTAGAGAGCTGGGAAGAGATATTACATCCATTACTCAGTACTGAACTGGAAGAATGAATGAAAGAATCAGCAAAGAATAACAGAATTCAGATAAAAAATACAGTAGAGAGGTTTATGTGACAAGGAAAATTCAGATCAGACATTAAGAAAAACCTCATGGTAGAAACTATGTGAAAGAACTGAAAGAAACTGTGGAAGTCTCTGTAAGGTACTTCTGAGTTTTTGAGAATGACAGGAATATTGCAGATTCTGAGCTGAATACCTAAGTTTAACTCTGGCACTCCTTTATCTCCTGAACAATAAAAAAATAGTGGCTTCTTCCTGCTGTCTGCTATGGTAAACATTTTGGAAATTTATGGATAAATATGAAGTTTAGGATCTATGTATTAAATTTTTTTCTTAATTTTCTCCTGTAGACCTAAAATCAAAATCAAAATTGGGCTACAAAGGTCAGGACCAACACATTAATTAAATTTATATATTGAATAAAAAACTGATTGATTGAATGATTGATTTATTTCTCTGAAGGCATTTAAAACCAAACATTCTCAAGACTTTTAATGAAGCCAGAAAGTGTGTTTCTAAACAAATATGGCACCAGATGGCTGCAGGAGACTGCAATACCTTAATAGACACTTGAGCAATGCTCACATTACCATACTAAACTGACCAAAAAAAAGACTATGAAGTCCTAGCATAAGACTGCTCCATACACAATCCTGTGCAGTAACAAGAGCTACTTGGAGGAGAAACCATTTGATGATGTACCTCTGGCTGACAAGCCATGCAAGTCTTTGGCATGGGAAGGAGGTTTTCCTGAGTGTTGAGGAAAAGAGGCTCAGAATCTCAACAATGTGCAACCTGTGCAGACAAAAGACCTCCTGAGGAGACACATCTGGAAAACCAGTAGAAACCTCAGCAGATTCCAAGGCTTTTTTAATGTCTCTCCATCACAAAGACAAAAGATGCCCTACGGCAAACATGATGCCTTGAGTTTTAGCTTTCATATTTTTCAGATCCTGTACTGCATTAGTATGTAACTCTGAATTTCATATAAAGTGTTAGCAAGTTTTCTTAACAGTTTAGTTAGACAAAACAATCCTTTTCCAGCCTGAGAACCAAGGACACCATTGCAGCTTCAGACCCACAAAGTATAAACAACAGCGAATTGAGGAGAGCAATCTGGGAGGATGGGACTTCATAACCTGAAGCTGTAATTGGACAATTAACCCCAATATGTAAATGGACCAAAATTTTCAAAAGTGTGAAAACTCGGGACCAGGCATCCATCTTGGGTGCATCTTGGGTGGAGCCACAGCTGGCTCTTGTACTGCCCAGGGTGTATCCTTTAAAGGCCTTTTAATAAATACCCACTTTATACCTTTAACACTGTCTAGCCTCTGTTCCAGGTAGCCTATCAAGGCATCAAACCTAGAGTCAGGATAGAAACAAAAATAAAATTTAAGAAAAGAAAAGAGAAGTTTGCTCCAGGGAAGTTGCATCTACTCATGCTGTGGCAGACATGCTCACCTCGCACATCTTTTGAGGGATACACTCTGGTTTTGCTTTGCACCAGATACATCAAAAGCAGCCTCCTTTTGACATGTCATACACGCTGTGGCTGTGGCTTCCTGGTCACTACCACAGCAAAAAGTGCCAGCAAAAGCCCCCTGCTTTCCTTTGGGTGTCTACTGGCATATATAACACCTCTTCACACAAGCACATATACATATGTGCATACTTCACAGAATCAATCAGAAAAAAGTACTTAAAAGATCACAATTGCCTTTAATGTTCTCTTCCTGCTCATCTGGAAACTGTAGGAAAATCACATTGTGTGTACCCACAAGTATAAAGTATTTAACTGGCTTAGACCCAGTTTGTGTGTAAGATGCGTGCTGCTGTTGCAATACTGGTAAATTATCTGATGTTTTGTTTCCCACTGTTAGGATGCTGTAACACTGAAGCTGCTATACTGATAAAATATTCTTCATCTCTAGCAGCAACTTTTCTCAAGTGCCTCTTCCCCCTTCTCCCCTGGTGAAATCCAGATTTGTTCCCTCTCCAGTGAATTTACTTGAGAACAGTTGACATTTCCAGTAATGTAAATCCCAAATAACATATTTTTCTCACAACCCCAAGCTAAGCACTGCCCAAAATCAGTTGGGGAAATGCATTTTTAGGACATTCAGTATAAGTGAAATCAATTACACTACAACATAACTGTGCCTAAGCTGTGTGCTGTAGACTCCTGTTGCTTTGGCTAAGATGCAAAGCAAGCAGAGATGTGCCCACTCCTGACCAAAAGCTTTGCTGAGAAAAGCCCCAACACAGACATCACTGCCTCAGCAAAGCTGCAATTTTACAGGGATAGCTGATTTATTGGGGGGATGGTGTGAATTTTTAAATTCCAGATTTGCCTTCAGCACTGCATATTGCATTGCATACAGAGATGCATTATCAGTAAACAAACTAAGAACACTGCTGAAATATTTCTAGAGAGAGCTTGTGTTAGGAGGCTTGCTGTGCTCAGTCACACTGGCCTACTTAGAGGAGTACAGCTCTGCAGTTCCTCTGTGCAGATGCTGAAAGTTGTCACAGCTATGCTTATATACACCAAAATCACAGAGGCGTGGATCTTCAAAAACACTTCAGAGCTCATCTCCTTCTTTAAGTGCCTCTGCTCAAGTGACAGAAGTATTTTCAAAATGATCAGCCAGCTGCCAGTGAAGCTGGCAGGTGCCAGTTGTTTGCTGGGGGTAAGTTTGTGCAGGCCCAACTAAGGCATGGCAGCACTGCTCCTTGTTGTAAATTGCTGAGCCTGACACTGGATCTAATCTGCATCTCTCAGCGGCAGTTCAGTGTTAGCACACTCCTCCTCTCTTCTCACACTCAAGTTAGTCATTTCTGCCCTTGAATTGTTCCTTAAAGTGTGCTGGCACAGCTGCGTGAGTACTGAACTGAACCTGGAAACCAGGACAAACGCAAATTAATCTTTTCAGCAATCTTCCCGTTTTTCTTTCTTCCTTTCCTTTCCTTCTCTCTTTCTTTTTTTCCTTTTTCTTTTTTTTTTTTTTGACCCTTCTTTCCTCCCCAGTCTCCTTCACTTCCTAAATTTATTTCCTTTCCTTCAGTTACATCATTCTTTTCCCTTCTTTTGCCAGATCAATTCATCAGTCTAGTTTTCTTTATAATCAAAACATTTTTAATTTACCAAAGAAGTGGTGTTAGGCTATGATAAGAATGCTTACGCCAGTTTAAGAAGCAGTTGTGCTGAACCATTCTGATACTCAACAAAATGAAACCAGCCATATCCTGTGTATATTACAATACTCACCTCCTGTAAATTCAAGCCTCAACTCCAGATTTTAACAGCACTTATTCATTTGTCTGCAGTGACCTCTGCTGTAGTCCTTGAAAGGCTGATGCTTTTAAAAGCTTCACCCTAGAATACTTTTGAAATTCCTACTCTTAAGCAGGTATCGTGGTACAGAATAACAACCTAGACATGCCCACATGGCTCCAGGCTGCACCCCCATATGGTTACTGCAAAAAAAAAAAAAAAAACAAACCCTGTCCTTGGCTGAAACCAGGACAGCATTATAGGAATTATTGAGCAAACTATTCAAAAACATAGACTTAATTTTTGTTACAAAGCTTCCAAGTGGTTGTGTGCTTATAATATGTCTGTATAGCTGGTGACACTATTTGCTTTTCTGTGATGTGCATGTATAACCCATGTTTTAACACATTTTGATGTTCATGGTTGAAAAAGGCATGGTAAAGTCTGTCTTCCTTACATTTTATCCTACATCTGTATTGATATTTCTAGTACATATCTACATATACATATATAGATACATATACACACACATATATATACACCCACACATACACACACACACACATATATATACACACACATATATTAGACAAAGGTAATTTGAACTTCCAAAGCATTTAATTGGTATATTTAGTCAGTCTTTGTATAATTGTTGTGTACCTGAACATGTGGGCTTGTTCGTGAAATTGGAGATACTTTTTGCACTTGTCCTTCTGTCACATCCATTTCACTTCTACAGATCCTGGAAATTCACACTCCAGAAGCTTACCAACATGTAGCTCATCTCTGATTGTACTGCTCAGAGATGCAGAGTCCTAATACTTTTTGTTTAGACAAGAAAATTAATCTACTATCAAGTAGAATCACTACTGTCTATTATTTTCTTTCTGAATATATATGGGCTTTCAAATGGAGACAAAGACATGTATTGACTTCTGTTTCTACTAAGCTAATCTAAACCTTGCTAAGGGCAAGATTTTAAACACTGATCAATGAAATAACATTGAGCATGCAGTGTGCTCTTCAGCAACTAGAGTGAGTTCAGAGAATAGCTTGAAATTTGTGATATAGATGCTCTCAACCTTTCATTTTGACCATCACTCCACTGGTTTACTTTGACTGCACAAATAGCTACATTGAATATAATTTTTTAATTCAATTGAGTAATTTTTAATATTTTCCTTTCATAATGAAGGGAAATGCCACTGAATGGCTTTGTCAAGAGGAGCTGAGTTGCAACATCTTGCCTTTCTTTTTTTCACTTTTAGGACAGAATATAGAAAAGACCTCACTGACTTGAATTTTGAGGCTTTCTACTTGATATTAAATACACTTAGATTTACAGTACTGCATATGTCAGGACAAACCTCCCACATATGCATATTTTATTCACCTTCAAGCAACTGTTAAGTCTCAGCTGATAACTGGTTAAGTCTCAGCTAATAACAGAGCAGAACAACTGACAGCACATGGATACTGATTTTATGTAAATCATGGGTCCATGGCACAAGAGTTGAACTTTTATCTGTGGTGGATGACAAGTCCTTTTCAAATGAAACAAAGAACATCAGCTGAGTGATTCTTGTCACAGTAGAAAGCATTTTGGAGGAAAAATTAAGAAAGACTTGAAGTATAGCCACATCTTTTATTATTGCTGTGGTTACTGATATTTACAACTAGTGCCTTGGTAAATCACTTACTGATCCTTCTAAAGATCAAATTTACCTGAGAAATACATCATTTGTGAAATCTGCATCCTGCGATTGTTTTCTGCTGGTCAGAGGGCTAAGAAGTCCAGGCTGACACAGAAATGCTGCTGAGCTGGGATATATTTGTTTCATAAGAAGAGGAAATTTTTATTCTTACAACTGTTCGTTGCAGCTTCTTGAGACATTATTTAAAATGCGTTGCAGCTTAATCTGATTTATTTGGGCTGAAGTCTTTATTAACAACTACATGAAGTCAATATTTTTGAGAGACTTGTTACATAGGCCTATAGGGACAAGACAAGGGATAATAATTTTCAACTGAAAGATGGTAGGTTTAGATTTGATGTAGGGAAGAAATTTTTTATGGTGAAGATGATGAGGCAACAGAACAAGTTGCCCAGAGAGGCCATGGATGATTCATCCCTGGGAATGTTCAGGGCCAGGTTGGATGGGACTTTGAGCAACTTGGTCCAGTGGAAGGTATCCCTGTCCATGGCAGGTGTGAGAAACTTGATAATTTTTACAGTCCCTTCAAACCCAACCCATTCTATGACTCTACAATTCTATTTCACAAGGTGTACTTTGAAAGAGGAAGGAAAGTTTAGCACAACATCTGTAATTTCCCGGATTTCATTTTTTCATTCATATCAGTAAGAGAGTGATGTTTTATATTAAGCAGATAACTTACAGACTCTTTTGTTTGCTTCAAATCAAACCAACCAGATAATTTGGTAAAATCCTTTAATTAAAGAGATTGGTCATGGTCTGTATGCTTAACTGCACTTTTTTCCTCCCTCTTTCTTTTAGTTTTCTCTGGCTTCTATCTTTTGTGTTTGACTTTGAGTGTTAGATTTAAGCAGTAGTGAAAATTACACAGCAGTGGTTATGTTCCCCAGGTTTTGAATTTAAATATGCTCCATGATGATTTGCGTTAATATAATTCAAAATCGTCAGCCTCTTCACAAATAAATTTTGGTTCAGATTAACTCAGCAAGGCACATAAAGCAGTTTTCCAATCTTGTTGATACTTCAGATTTCTAATAAAAAAGTCAAATAAGTTTAAAATTTTATTTAAATGTTTGCTTTATTTTATCAAAATAAATATTTTTTTAGAACCTATAAGCTTAGGGAAAACTAAAAAAAATGACATTTCATGATCCAAGCAATAGGAAAAGCAGTCTCCAAAACATTTCTACTCAGAAGGATAACCTGAAGGCTTATATTTTATCTTCCTCTAGAAAAGAGTAAGCTAAGTTCAGCCCAGGTTAAGACATTGCTGTTGTTTGCCCAGATGCAACCTACCTGGTATCAAAGTTCCATAAATGAGAGCAGGTTTTGGTCATATCCTTTGTGGCTGGAAGTTTTTTATTCAGACATGTTTACAGGGATTGGAGAACCAGCATGGAGCACTTAACTTCAAGGAAAATGTGCTGTTCAAATTCTAACTTTATTAGATCTGTATTAGATTTATCAAAGCAATAGTGTAACTCATTTTGACTAAAAAAATTGACTAGTATTAGATCCCATATTAGTACAGCTGAGTGAAGCTCTCTTTGCAAAACTCTATTTGTCAGGCAAAAGAAGAAAAAATAAAGGTTTTGAGGGGCTAGAAACTATACTGAATTGGTGGAAAATAGTGATTTTCAAAGCAACAGTTTAATTTTGAAATAATTCTTCAGCACTGCAGAAATATCTTGGTTTGGGCACGGTATTTGATCAGAATGAATGAAATAGATTCACAACACTGCTGCTGGTCCTATACTGCAGAGTGCAGTGATTAGAATAACCACCTAGGAAGCGGGAGATCAACACTCAGATCCATCTGAAGCAGAGGTTGACTCCAGAACATGGATTTAAAAGAATGCTTGTTATCTCCCCTGTGTGTTTTAAATAGTTAGCAAATGCAGTACTTGATGCAGAATAGGAGAGCATCAATAAAAAGCAAATGAGCTCAGAATCCCAGCACTAAGAATACTGGTAGGGGCGTTGGCTTGGGAATTTGGTTGTTAGATTTCACATTAAATGTAAAGACAGAACTCTCACATACCAGCTAAGTATGCCAATCAGTCCTTTTGTCACAAGTGTTACCAGAGAGGAAAAAAGGTCAAGCTACCAGGGCCAGATCTACCATCTCCACCCCACATTCCATCTCCGCACAGCTCCAGTACAGTTTTCAATCACACACTCCTCAGCAGTATACGGTGCCCCAGCTTCTCACTCGCTCCTCTACCATTGGAAAGTACCAAAATTGGAAAAGGGAACAGGACTGGGATTGGAAAGGTGTGTCAGGGTGTATCCCTGCTCTTCTGTAATTGACGTGAGCATATCTGTATCACGCATCTTGGCATAAGGATGTGGCACCAACACATAATTCAGTGCAGAGACACCACCCATGCAGAAAGGAAGGAAAGAAGCTTCTCTTCTGCATGTCTTCATGCTTGTTTTCATGGAATCACAGAATGGTTTGGGTTGGATCTGACCTTAAAGACAGTCCCTTTTCTCCCCTTCCTTCCCTTCTAAATTGCCCTGCATTGTACTTCCAACTTTAGTTCATAATTCAAGATTATAATACTGTGGACTCATAAAATATTTATAAGCAAAGCTTTATCCTTTACTTGGTGCCTTCCTAGAACAAATTTCACTTATATGCACACTCTCATGAGTGTGTTCCATAAACATGGCCCATCAGAGACTGGAAAGGGGCAGCCTAAGAAGAGAAGCAGGAGAGGTGAAGTATTTTAGTTCTACAGAAATATTAAATAACCTCTTACTTGCACTTCATTGCTGTAACATGGTGTAAAGGAAAGGAGAGGGAATATGTAGAAGATTGCTCTTGCCTGTGCATACAGCTTATAAATAAGTGTGCTACAGATATACAAGTAAAAAAGAGGAGTTCTAATTAATTAACTCAGAAATACAAGGGTTATAATGTAGTACCACAAGGATTCTATGTCTTTTGCAAAGCCATATTTGTCAGACTGCTGTCTCTATTCCCTTGCACAGCACACGTGCTCACTGAGGGTGACACTAAACCTTAAGGATATATGTAACACTTCCTCAGTATCTAAGCAGAAAGGGACTTCATTTTCCGTAGAAGGAAACAGCATTCTTTCCAGACAAGTCATTGAGTGACTTCATTCATGTATCTAATTCATCTGACTCAGCCTAGACAGCTATGTCTGTGTTCATTGCTCTATTGTCTTCTACAGTCAAAAGGGGTAAACTGATACTGGCTAGAAATCAGATCAGACTTCTGGTGTGGGCTCTTCAACCCCAAATCCTTATGTCAATTTAGCTTTAAGAATTTTTAACTTACAGTAAAATACCTGCATGAACCATTCAGACAAATTTAAGATTACAAGTTGAAGGCTGTTACTGTAATCAAACCATCCAATTAAAACCAAGCTCCTTTGGTATATTTGTACAATGTTAGTCTACGGCCACTTAGATTGGTACATTTGTGGTGTGTAGATTCTCCTCGAATCTCACCATCTGTTAGATTGTAAGGCTATTTGCTCTTCAAGCAAACTGGACACTTGAGAGGCTTTACACTATAAAAAGAACGATTTTTTTCCATAAAAGTCATGTCTTCCTAATAGCGATGAAAACCAAATCGGGGTATATTTATCACCAAGGGCTAACAGCTGGAAAAAAGCCATCCTTTCTAGTAGTATGCTTTTGGTATATTCTAAATGTTTTACTCTCACTCTTTATTTATGTTATAATTTCTCTCAGGACAAAGCAACTGCAACAGCTCTGTACAGGCCTGTCTCTGTCATATATACCCACAGGATCTTTGCTTTCATCTTTGCTGCTCCTCTTGTCGCTTTACTCATATATCTCATGCTTCTTTTCCAAGTACTTACAAACTACCAATAAAATTTTGCATTATGAATTATCTCACCTCTTGGTAAGTATCTGTGTTTGGGTGGAGGCTGTTCTTGTTTCAGTCACGAAATTCCATAAAGAATGAATGTATACCTTGTGTAAACTGAGAGCTGATGGTTATGCTCAATAATTCCAATGGATGTTCAAACCATAAGAAAACAAATATATGTGTCTAATAATGGGGAAACATTTTTAGTAGGAAGCATGTGAATACTCTTTCCTCTGCTTCTTTTAACTGTTTAATATTGTAGAAATTAAGGTATTTAAGTAACAGTTCCAGCAAGTCTCCTGTGATAACTGTAAGGTTGAATTCTGGCTACATAGAGAATCCAGTTAAACAGAAAATGAACCTGGTCTGTTGGTGATGAAAGCTTCCTGAATATTGTGCTGCATTAGCAAAATCATAGCCAGCAGACTGAGGGAAGTGATTACTTCTCTCTACCCAGCATTCATGATGCCACAACTGGAATATTGTTCCCTCTCTGCACAACAGAGAGCAAAGACCTGGAGAGAACCCATCACAGGGGCACCGAAATGATGGAAGGGGAAAATGCATGTCATGTCAGGAAAGGATGAGAATGCTGAGTTTGTTCAGCTTGGAGAAAAGGCTGATGAAGGATCCAGTTTTAGTCTTCAGCTATGAAAAAGGGACTATGGAGACAATGAAGGTGAGTTTGTAGTAGAAGTATACAGTGAAAGAGAGGATACAGTGATCACAATCTGCAGAGCAAGGGAAACTAAAGCTAACTGCAAACAAAGAACAGTGACTGTGAGGGTAGCCAAGCAGAGGGATGGGTGCCCAGAGAAGCAGTAGAACACCCAATCTTGGAAATAACTCAGTACTTGACCAGGCAAGGCCCTGAGCAATCTTACCTTACCCTGAAGTTACCCCTGCTTTGAGTAGAGATATAAATTAGATTATCCCCTTCAGTCACTTCTGCTCTGTATTACCCAATGGTTCAATGGACCCCAATGCTTGTCAAAAATGAGGAAATCTATAAAGAGAAGAGAAAATGTCATTTCAAGCAGGAAAAAGCACAGCACTAATGTATGAAAATAAGTAAATAAAGTTTTTCAGTTTGACAATATTCTATTTAACTTTGTTCCTGCCCTTCATTATGCATATGTCATGATTTAAACCCAACTGGAAATTAAGCACCACGCAGCCACCCACTCAACCCCCCCTCTCTCCTCCCAACCCCCACCACCATGGAATGGGGAAGGGAATCAAAGTTAAACTTGTATGCTAAGAACAGTTAATTAATTGAAAATAAAGTAAAATACAGTAATAATCGTAAAATATAATTATAATAAAAATAAAAAAACAAGTGATGCCCAATGCAACTGCTCTCTACCCACTGACCAATGCCAAAACCCCCTTCCCAAACCCAGATCAGGTAACTCCTCAGTTTATACACTGGGCATGTCATTCTGTGGTGTGGAATACCCCTTTGGTCAGTTGAGGTCACCTGTCCCAGCTGTGCTCTCTCCCAGTTTCCTTTGTGTACCTCCTCACTGGCAGAGCATGAGACTAGGAAAAAAACCCAAAAACATTGAATTAGGGTGAATATGACTTAGCAAAAAATCAAAACTACAGTATGTTACCAACACCATCCTCATTCCAAATCCAACAGCACAGCACTGTAACAGCTATGAGAAGAAATTAACTTCATGGTAGCTGAATCCAGGACAGCGTGTGTCCCACAGATTGCAATCTATTTGCTTAGCCATGTTTTAACCCCTACTGACAGAAACAGAAGTATTACAGTTTTATCACTGCATAAATTAGCTTTTCACCAAAGAATAAGAACAATCCCTCTCATCAAACCAGTGGGAGAATCAAATAGGCATCCTCAAAATTTGAGATCAACAGATTATGAAGATTTCCAAGACAATCTATGCTAAAAAAGTTCCATTTTCACTTAATGGGAGTGAGGACAGATGATGTTCTCAGTCTTCTGGCAAGAAGTTTACACTTAGTCTTTCATTGAACATTTACCTTTCTTCCTTTGATATCTGTTTTGCTTTTATTTTCCATGAAGCATGTTATTTGACTTTTAATTGATGTATCAAAAAACATGCAAGGTTAGTGACATATTCAATTACTGTGGCTGAAATTATTATTTAATACAATATAAAGAGGTTCATGGATCCTTTATTTCCTTTTAATTATCTCTGATCCTCCTGTTCCTTCATCAGCTTGAATCAGATTTAACAACTTCACACTAGAAATGAAAAAAGCAGAAGTACATCTTAGAGATTAATGTAATTAATAAAAATAAGTGATGTTAACATTTTTCCCTAGTAAACTACAGTGGACCTCATGAAGCCCTATCCTAACTAATATTTAACACAGTATTCTGATAAATTTCAAAACCTGTAGATATTTAGAAGTAGTTATAGGTCCAAAAAGCCTAGGATTCTGAAAAGGTAATGACTATTTTATTTCTGTAATGGGTAAATATTTTGATGTATATATTATTTTAATCATAATTTTCCTTTGATTCTTTCTTATTTAGTGTTTCCCCGGATTGTTTCAGCTACACATGTATTTACTGCCTTTTAGAGCATGACTTACTATAAATCATCCTTTCTTTGTTATATATAAAATTTGCACTCTCCAGAAATCCCAGAGTAGATGCTGCTGGGTCGTGATGCCTGCAGCAGACTTTCTGAGAGTAATAGGACTGTGGTGGCTGTGAACTACCCTGCAGCCAGCATCAGTCAGCTGTAACAGACTAGGCACTGAGCACCTCAAGGAGCAGATGAACTGACCTTGCAGGTTTTATCACCAAAGAACTTTGAGATTAGTGGTAAAAGTTGCATGCCTTTTGTAAAGTTCATGAGATTTTAAAAACCACTGTGAAAATGAGAGGTTTTTAAAAGTGTGGTGAAAATTCTGAAACTCATTAAGTTGCCTTGGGTACAATAGAAATCCAACCTGAGAGACTGCTATTTTTTTTGTAAATGTAGAGTGTTTTCTAATAGATAATTGATTGCTTTAAAAATTAAACACATCATAGAACTTCAGTTGACTCACCTCTTTGGAGAGTTAAACTTCACACAGTTCCTCTGCTCTCTCTATGGCAGGGGCAATGAAAGAAGGACTTGCTGCTTCAATTGGAGTTACTCAGAGAGAAAGATCTGAGAAAAGAAAGAAATCAAAGTCAACAGGGAGACTTCCACAGGATCCTTCTCATGCTATCCTGTCCTACCTGCAGACTGTGCATGTCAAAAAATTGATTTTGGGTGGATACTGTTTAAATAGTAAAGCAGGCAGAGAGAAATATTTGGATTTCTGAAACGACAACTTTCTTGTGCTTTGCAATTTGTAAACACCATAATTTCTGCTAATTACAACTTTTTTTTCCCCTTAGATTTCATTATATCTTCTACATGCTGTTTTTTGGCAGCTAGATACTTACTAAGATTACAGGGTATGAGAAAGCAGGGTTGTTTTCCTCCTGGCACTAACGAATGAATCTTTTCTAGGACACAGGTGCTTTCTTTGAAAACTTCTAAACCTTTCTCTGGAGAAGATACTGTTCATGCTATGGAGTTTGGGTTTAGAAATAAATAATTGCTGAATGTGTTCTTATGAATAGATATTTTTACTGTTTGGATAGTCAAGATAATGAAGGGGAAATGTTAAATAGAACAAAAGCATAGTTAAAGCACACACCCATGTACCCAAAGGAATAGAGCCTTTCCCTTTTCTGACAAATAAGTGATATTAAAATACTACTCACAGCAAATATTTGTTATATTCTCATTTATGTCACTCCTTCAGTCCAAGGTGTATTGCTCTACCTCAAAATAAGAACTGTATTGTGGCTGCATCTGTCAAGCTTTTGTAGATCATTGCCACTGTCATTTTGTAGTGCACATAGAATAGGTTTGCAAATTCTCTGAGACACAAATCAGCTTTGGTTATCTTTCTTTCACGTAAATTAATTAACTGTTATAATAACAGATTTTTTTTAAACAGCTTTTTTTACACTTCTAATTGCAGAAGCAAAAACTGAGATGCTTACTAATACAGCCTTATAACTGGTAATTATGTAAATTTTATGGTTTTTAAATTATCATCCACCTGCAACATGCCCAATCGCCAGTGGAGGTAGGTTGCTCTTAAACATAAAAAAAAAAATCTATGTACATTATTCATGCTTTGGAGATTTGTCTTCTGGCTTCAAAACACAGCATGCGAGAAAATAACGCATCAGCAGTGAGAAATAAAAGAGCTCTGAACCTTGCTAGCTCTGTAAAGACAGTAAACATTCAGGAAGAATATCTTGTACTGATCCTCTCCAATTGCATCAGGACTTCCTCAAGAGGAGGCTTTATCTACCATTATTATTATTGTTGCTGTTGTTGTTAGCAGTATTACTATTATTGTTTTCCTTGCCCTTTCTTTTCACATCCATTAGTAGAGGAGCTTCCAACACTATTGCATAAAGCATATGGCAGAATAGATTCCCTATAGCAAAACTGTAGACATCAGAGATTAAAAGTCCAATGTAATCAATTATCTCGGCTAATGCAGAGATCAGACTCAAGGATTTTTTCTGTGCTATTCTGATCCATTTTATACAGTCTAGCTTTAAATTGTTATTGAGAATAGGCTCTAAATATTAGACTTTTCTAACTAGAATATGTTCCCTGAAAAGTTCTATTAAAGATTTTTTCCTTACTTCTTTCTTCTGAACTTACCATAAATACATAATTTCTTTATTTCAAATATTTTAATTAAGAAACACACCTTTTGCAATGAAAATAAGAACTTGTAGCTATAAAATATATCAGTATTGCTAAACAAGAGGGCTCTGAAATTTCCCTTCCAGGGAACATGTGTGTGCATTTAAACTAATTTAAATACATTTAAGTAGAATTTCATTGATAGACAAGCAAAACCACAGGCAATCTAAACACCGTTCTGTATGACATTAAAATGTGTTTAAATGGGCAAACTGGGAAAAAATTTAAAAGTCAGTCAACTGTGTTTACAATAATAAAGACTACACTGTAAAAGGAATTAAGATTTCATTGTGCAGCAGCCATACAGAAATGAGACCAAAATAGTATCAAAATAACAGAGTAGCATATTTTGAATGAACATAATTTAAAAAAAACTTCTAAAAGATCTAGCAAAATTGCTTGTAAAATTAAAACTTGTGCTTTTTCCCCAGGACTGTGAGATAAGAGAGAAAATATTAAGAATATAAAAGACTGTAGCAGGTTTTTAAGATTAGCATCTTGAGCAGGAATTTCAGAAACCAGGAGAACCATCTTGCCATCCTGCCCAGCCAGCAACAATGCTCACTGACTTCTTTGGTAAATACTTAATGAGCAAGTGTAGGCACACAGTTTGTAGTAACTGGGCGTGGGGCTGCGCCAAGCCTCGTCCCTAATGAGCTACAGCTGTGTGCACAGGTGAGCAATACTGAAGGCAATGAGACAGGGGCTGCTGAGGTGCACTGACCAACCACAGAAAGGCACAGAGGGCACACAGGTGAAAGGCATGCAAGATGAAGGGTATAAAAAGTTGTGCTGGAGAACAGGAAGGGGCAGATGCTTGAAGCCTTCTGAAGTTGTATGGTGTTATTTTGTGTATAGTAGCCCTGGTGTGATTTGGATTGGGTTGTAGGGTGAGGTACAGCTGGAGACAGAGCCCAGCTTAGCGTTGAGAGCAGCGGGGGGATGCTGCCTGCTCCAGACCTGACTGATTTTGACACCTGGAGTACAGGTGAGCCACTGGGGACATAATGGGAAATACCTTATCAAGTGAAGAACAGATTGTTTTATTTTTGTGGTAGAAGGAAAATCAGAGCCTGAAGGCTTAAAGAACTGAGCAGGAAGACCAAGAGCCCAAATGCAAACCAAAGATTTTAATGATAAGTTAGGGAGTAAATCAAAGTCAGTATGTGGACTTCCAGAGTTAGTGAAACATACACAAGAGATATTTATACCATGTTTGCTACTTCTTCTGTAAGAGCCCTGAAGAGAAATAGTAGACATAGCATTTATTTAAAAAGAAAAAAAAGGGGGGGATTGTAGGTACAAAGTTTGTAGTAACTGGGAATGGGGCTGTGACCGAGCCTCGTCCCTAATGAGCTACAGCTGTGTGGACAGGTGAGCAATACTGAAGGCAATGAGACAGGGGCTGCTGAGGTGCACTGACCAACCACAGAAAGGCACAGAGGGCACACAGGTGAAAGGCATGTAAGATGAAGGGTGTAAAAAGTTGTGCAGAAGAACAAGAAGGGGCAGACCCTTGAAGCCTTCTGAAGTTGTATGGTGTTACTCTGTGTATTGTGGCTGTCTCAACTGTGACAAGAACAAAATTCTGCACTTTCTTGTACAGAACTGTTCCATGCTGAACCTGCTCTGGTACATACCTACATATAAAAGGGGAGAAAGAGAAGGGAAAGGAAGGCAAGGTGGAGCTCTAGGCTTTCTGCATTGAAGCAGCTCTGTCAGTCTGATGGATAACAGGCAACTATACGACTGTTAGCACACCCAGGAGACTCCAGTTCTCATGAAAATTGAGTAACTGCTAAAAGACATCAGGGCATGAGAGAAAACAAACTCAAAGCCATGTGCAAGATGCTGGACATGTTTGCTGTCTCTCTGTCCAATTTTTCCTGTATTTCTGTGTAGCTATATGGCCAAAATCTGTTTTTCTTAGATGTTGAGTGAATAATAATAATAATTATAAAATATTAAACTATTCCTAAAAAATGGTGGGAGGTTTAGGGGTCTTTTGAGCAAAAACTCATGGCAAATGGGTAGAGTTCCAGTCATCCTCTATGCTAGTCCTAATCCTGTATATCCACCTAAAGAAGTTTCAAAGAACATGTTATTTCTGTCCATATCTTAGATCAGAAAGTCTTTAATTTGGTCTTCTACTTATTCCTTTATTGATAATGAATCATAATTAGAAAAATTAACACCCACTGAGCAGTTATACTGAGCAGAATCTAAGCCACAGCTTTCCATTTCTCTCTAGAAGAGGAAAATGTTTTATCAGTTCTGGCATATTTCTTGTCTTTTTAAATTGAAATAAATCAGCCCTCTGTTCCTTTAATCATTTTATCTTCTTTCAGCACATTGCTTCATCTTTTAATGGCAAAAATTCTTCAGTAATTTTAGTAGATAGATCTACCAGTGAATCCACTTCTGGTTTAATGTAATAATTCATTTGATTAGGCTTTTTGTGAATGTTATGTATCTCATTGAAAGCTAATGTGCAAACCATCTGTTTAAACAATCCTTAACCCATGATTTATCAGTAATCTACTCAGAAAAATTTTAGCTGATTTTTCTGTTACTGATGTCCTATCTCATATGACATTGCTACTCAATATTGATTTTTAATTTGCATACAGAAAACATTTTTTAATTTAGACCAATTTCAATTTTCATGAAATGTATTTTCTTCATTAAATGAATCACTGCTATAGTAATGAAATTACTTTTATAGACAACCATAGTATCCAATTTAGCTACGAAAGTTACAATGTGAGATCACATTGTGATTAGGAAATTTAAAAATTATTTATTACTGCCATTATTTATTCACTTAAGGTGAGTTTGTTGACATAAGCTCCTAAGAAAACATAATTTGTGAGACTTACACAGGAAACTCTTATAAAGTAATTTACAAGATTCTCATCATTGTAAAGTCAGGGCTCCTCCTTTCTCCATTGTAATTAGCAGAGGTGAGTGCTCTTGCTTGCAGTTCCTTGCAAACCTGTTGGCATTACCTGTTCCTGCTGTTATTGTCTGGTTGCAATGCTGCTGCTGCTGATCTTTGCACTTCCTGCAGACAGAGAACTGAAGATGGGCAAATGAAAGTTTTATAAAACAATAAAGTCAGGTAGCATCAAATAAACAACCTGTTTCCAGAGCAGAAGGGCAGTTTATTTTAGTGGTTTTCAAACATAAAAGTGAGTTTTAGTGACAGACTGTACTTGTAGTACAAGGAGGTAGAAGAAAAGTAACAGAAACTCAAAGGTTACCTTTCTCCAAAGATGTTTCAAGAATAAAGAACAAATAAGTGCAATATTGTTCTAGTACACATAAACAGAGGGCAAGGAACTGCACAAACAGAAGACAGGTGTATCTCATGGCTGTTCTGCATTAGTGTGGTGTTCTTTTCCCAGCCCAATAACCAGTAAAATGTGATGGCAAAGATTCAGTGTATTTCATTTCATCTTCCTTGATAAGCCCCATTTCAGTCAGTTAGGAAAGAACAGGTAGAAAAATTCAAACTCTTCTTTTTAACTTGGAAGTAACTAAATTAGTTAAAGTAAAAAGCTTGTAATCTAACCAAGTCTATATCATACTACGGCTTTTAAATTATTTTTAATGGTGTAAAACCTTTATAAACCTGCATGTGTCCAGTTGTATTTTTCTAATTCTCAACCTCTATTACTGCATTATTGTGAAAGTAATTTAGCAGCAGGATACAGTGCTCCATACTAAATACAGGCCCTCAGCTGAGATTACACAATGTATGTAGGATACAACACGCCTACTTTGGTGGCACTAAAAAATTTCTGTGAATTTATTCCTTGCAAGATTATTGTCTAAAAGAGAGAAAGCAATAATGATTATGGAGTTGTACATGATGGGTTATGTACCACTCCGGTCCTCCAAGTGAAGCTAGAATATAAAAGGGCAGGAGCAGAGTTAGCAGAAATTAGTTCATGCTATTGCAGGTTTGGATGGTTCATAGAGTTCAGCATACTGTAAATCTAGCCCAATTTCCTGTCTGTCTATTTCAAGACTGGTCTACAAATCTCTGCTTGCTCTAAATAGCAGTGAGGCAAGCCATTTCTTAGAATATAAACAGGGAAAATGTATCTAGAAAAAAATGCAGAAATGTCAAATACAGGCCACATATTTGAAACTATTTCTTGATCTTGAGGATCTTTTAGAATGTTTTTTTCTGATGAAAGCAGTAGCAAATCTTGTTGTGGAACTATTAAAATGTAGAAGGACAACATATGGGAAAAGATGTCTGAGATTCCTGCACTGTGAACAAGAAAAACAGATGGGTCTAAATGGGATGGTTTTGCAACTGATATATTTTTTCCATCTCCAGGCTCCATAATCTTGTCTAAAGAAAAGCAACTAAATTTTTACCAATGAGAAAACTATAGAGGTGGAAGTTACAGTGTAAAGGGCCTGTGCCAGGCATAGAGTACAATTTGTAACACCAAGTCATTCAGATAATCAGTGAAGGAAATCAGTGTCTCCTTGTAAAAATGTGAGACTTTGAATAAATTTCGATGTAAAATGCAAATTTTGCAATTCAAACAAAATTGCATGAGTAACAAATGATAGGTAGAAATGGTACCTAGACATCATACTCATCACTCCCTCATTATTCTCAAACAATTTTCATTTAATCCTCTTCTTCTACCTCTGTGTGTAGTATTCTGTCAAACAGATTAGAGTGAGACTTCTGGAATTTTTAAAGGATGTTTTAAGAAGGTTCTCAAAAGTGATGCTGTTGGTGTCCTCATTCCCATAATTTAAGGATGACAGATTTGGATTGCTTCCTTATGCTTGCTATACCAATAACATATAATAAATCTGGATATGAAAGTAGAGAAACTTATTTGTGGTATCAGAAGCCTAAGAATATAATATACTTTAGATTATTTGCAAGAGATGTTTAAAAAGGAAGAAATATTGGCTTTTATATTTGAAAATATCCTTTCCCTGGCGAAGGTGGATATTTACATATTCATGAGACTCTTATCTACAGCTCTGTTTCTTGTTCAGCCTTGTCATTGATCAGAAAAGGTCAAAAATTTGTGATCAAAAGTTCAGCTACACATTGTCTACATCTGGCACTTGGAAGTTTTCAAGGTTGGATGGGTCTTTATGCAACCTGGTCTAGTGGAAAGTCCCCTTGCTCATGGCAGGAGCACTGGAAGCAGATGATCTTTAAGGTCCCTTCCAATAAATTATTCTATTATTCTAATACTTCAGTATGTCTTATATGAGTTACAGTTAAATTATATACATTCATAAATAATTATACAAAATATCATATTGTATATGCGCACAGTAATATTTAATATCAAATAACAAAAGTTGTGTTCTAACTCCCTTCCTATAGATAATACTCAAATATGGTAATTGCAATGTCTCCCTGGGGTCCATAGATTGGATAACCTCAAGTGTCTTTGCCAGCCTAAACGATTCTATGATTCTAAGGTAAGTAGTGTGATATGAGCAATTGTGTATCAGAGTTTTGGGAAAAGCAGCTCCCCTGTCCATGGACATGGCAGTGAAAGAGCTGTGATGGTAATTTGCAGGAGTCTTTGGGGTTCATATGTATTATATGGCACATCACTGCAAGCACAGAGAGTGCTCTTGGCAGGCACTGCTGCACAGGCTGCTGCTGTACTGCGCTGTTTCACAACAAAAGAGTTGGTGGAACAGGGGGAAAAGCACTGTAAAGCACAGGGAAGTTTAGGAACTGACTCTTTTCAAGATATGGGAGACCTCAACATCATGCAGCCACGTTGAAACCATTCTGAACTCAGTTACCATAAAGACAAAAGTATATATTTGCTATGATGAAATATGTTAAAGAGAAAGCAAAGCATCTAAAGATACAGGTGTGCCAAAAGGAAACAAACAAACCAGTTTCAATTAGCATTTAGATGAAGTTTCAAACTTTATTTTGCCCTCTGTAGCTCACCTCTTCAGCCTGAATATAGCTCCTCACCAAGAATCTTGGTTAGAATCTAAACCTTAGGCCTCTCTTTGGGATTTGTTCAAATTAAGGACTTTTGTCCTCTTCCACTGAGGTGTTTCTCAGGGTATGACTTCAGGTTATGCTGAATCAGAGCTGACTGGTATCTGTGAAATATATATGGAGCTTTCATCCTTTCTCACCCAGGGCAGGGGGTTTCTGCCCCTCCCTCACACTGGACTCAGTATGTGTGCAGCCAGAAGAGGGGCCGGCTCAACTGACTCATCTCAACCCATGTAACTGCACTTTTATTCCAACTGAAAGGAGTTAGGACCTTCTTGCTACTCAGCCTGCAACTTGGAAAATGCCTATATTGCTGGTCATAGCCCTATTAAGACTCTAGGTATCTAAATGAATTAAAGTACATACTTACTGATCCCTAAAAAAGGGCAATATTTCTCTTTCTCTTATTCTTCAGTCATTCCTCTCTCCTGTGTTCCTAATGTGTGCTGCCAAGGCATGCCAGAGCCAGTGCAATGTATTCACCAGACCATTCTGTAAGACAGTTGAACTGACAGGATGGCCAAGCTTAATCTGAATTAAGCTAAAATTATTTTTCTTTTGCATTACTAAGGTTATTTGCACTAGAGAAAAGTCTTAAGAATAAAGGTTGCATTGGATTAAAGCAGAGAAAGGACTCACAGAGGCAGATGCTGCTTTTATATGAAACATGTTGGGCATTGCTTTTTAACACTAATTACTGCTTTCTGATGTTCGAATCACAAAGTGCTTAAAAATGGCATAACAGAAGCATTTAAACAGAATGCCACATGGTTTTTGAAGCATTTGTCGTGTTGACCAAAATGGCCCTTGAAAATCAACCTCAGTTCACATATGGCTTTGTCCACTCACAGAGCTGTACTGTGGAGAGGAGGGGAGGAGGATTTTCTATTTAAAAAATTAAAATTAGCTCTTCTCCCTATACACTATATATTTTACAGAATTTGTGCAAAGAATTTCTCTCAAAGTGCATCTTCATGTCTGTGTCAGGTTAAATGCAGGACTCCCAGTATTATAGCAAATACTCTCTGCCTCTGGAAGGCTTAGTGCTTTGATAGCTCAAGAGGGTAGAATTAATATTGCCCTTGAGTGTGGCAATTTTATCCTAGATTATCCTGATTTTATTTTGCATATCTTGTAATGTCAGCTAGTTTAGCTTTACTAAAAAGATTTACTGCATAAATGTCAGATGAGCAAACAAAGACCATATGAGTTCAATAGATTGCACTTGTCTAAATTCAGTAGTGGGTCTGGGAATCTAGCAGTTGGCTAGTGTACAATATAAAGTATAGAGCATATGATAAAGGGATAAGCAAGTCCACCGAAGTGCACAGAAGTGCAAAACCACTACTTTGGTCCTCTTTTAAAAAATTCTTTCTAATTTCACTCGTATAAATTGAGAACATCACTGAATATCCAACAGTGTAAAGCTCTGCAAATGGTTGAAATGTTTTTGCTAACTAAAGCAAGTTTTATTCTAAATGCAGAGACAAATGCCTTGCTTGGTAGACATGTTAACACTTTGGCAGTTCTTTAGCTTTTCGGAGTCCTGCAGAAACATTAACACGGGGGTGTTAACTCCTGTGAAACAGGCAAATATTATTATCCTCCTTTTACACATGGGTAACTTGTGAGACAGAGCTGCGGCTTGCTCAGGCCCGAGACCACACAGCAAGCTGGTGGAAGCGCCAGCACTAGGATTCAGGCATTCCTGGACCCCAGCCTAGTGCACAATCCACTAGACAGTCTGTCTGCAGCCCTTCACCAGTGCTGCATGAAGCTACCCAGTTTTTGCTTTATGAATATATGACTGTGAAAAATTATGCTTTTTGCAAGTGTTTATGAGATTGCTTCAGGGCACAGTTTCCCTATTGCTGCTGGAAAATACAGATTAGCAAAAATGAGGGGGAAGGGAAGGAAACATTCTAGAATAAAATTATAAACCAACCGGTTTACAACCAGACATTAACAAATTGCATAAAAAAGACCCAGTCAAAACTGTTGTTTAGTTTTTTTGACACAAAAGAAACAGTGAGGAGGTTATTTTATTGTTGTCACCTGTAAGGACAAATTTTCATGTTTCACTACGAAATAATGAAAACACACGGACCCAACTCACACAGAAATTTGGTTAAGGATGCAAAGATAAGAAATAATTGTTTAGAACTGATGAAAAGCTTTGTGGCTGTCTCTGCAAAATGCAGCTGCAGCCTGAGGAACTGGGACAAACCAGATTGTCAAGTGGCAGGGATGGAACTGCACAGATGTTTTAAATCAACACTGCCTGGTGACTAGAAGGCACCTATACCCATCCTGCATCTACAGCAATAAAAAACATTTGTGCCTCCTTATCTTGCTCAGTAAATTCGCATTCAGCAAAAAGGCTACATTGGCATGCAAACATTGCAGAAGGAAGAAATGCAATGATAGGGAGTTTGGCTAATGTAGCTTTTGGAAGTGACATTTGGCTACCAGAGATTGAAGGAGCACTTCAGTTAAGAAGCTGCTGGAACTTCAGTTATAGGAGGTCATTCTTACTATCCAGACCACTCTAACAGCTATGTTAGGGTATCATTTTTGCCAAAACTCAGGAGATAATGCTGCTTTATGAATAATTACTGCCACTTTTCAGTTTTACAATGCTGGTTCCCCATAATTCAGTTCTGGTTGATCCCAAGAAAACAATGGAAGGTATCATTGCAAATCCTATACCAAATAAAAGGCCAACTTCACAGTTTTGAGAAACCTGCTTTTGAAATAAGAACCACTGCTTGCTACAGTCCTGGTCTTAGGAACTGCTGCTTTCTGCAATCCTGGTCTCACAGGCATTTACTGCTAGGACCAACCTTGAAAAGCAGGTGTACATGGGAAGGCTGTGTAGGCAGTGAGGAGTGAATAGAGTATCCAAGGTGAAGAAAAGCATGATTCTGCATTGGGCTAGGCAGAAAAGTAGGACTCTTCATGCAGCCTGTAACTCCTTTTTTGGAGCATTTCCCTGGACAGATGTAAAGGGATAGCATTCCTTCCAATTCTCCTTCAAAAAAGTTTATTAGACAGTGCTTCATTATGTTGGCATCCCACCTCCAGATGATGCAGATAATGCTGTTTTGCCTGCAGTGTGATATTAAACACCTAGATCTGAATTTCTGCCTCAGCAATATGCTGTAAACTGTGCTGAACTTGCTCTTTTCATCTGAGTCTGTCCTTTTCCTCATTTCTGCTGCATCTTATTTTCTAATAGGCTACATTGGCTCTTACTCTACACTACATCTACACAAGAAAATTACATAGAGGTGGGGCATTGGCCTATGACTACCCACTGTATAAGTGTTAACATGCTTCCTTGCATATTCTCAACATTTGGGCACTATCCCAGGCATGGTTTGGGGGTCACACAGGACAGGACACTCTCCAAAAGTCAGTAGGAACTAAGACAGTAGAGGGGAGATGTTTTACTGTAGCCTGACAGACATGGCACTCACATTAGGGGACAGACAACTGGCCAATTTTATTTTTTTATTAGAAGTCATTTGTGTGGCTGCCATTTTTTGCCACACTATTTGTCCTTTCACCAGTCTCAAAATAAGAAAATCAGACCACAGCAAAGGTTTTGTTTCAGTAGGGCTTTTATATGTTTGTATCTGGCATTACTGGGATTTTTATTGTTTTGTTTTAATATAAAGCATTTAGTGTTGCTGTGCTTTTTTAAGTTAGGGGACTCAAAGATTTAGGTTTTTCACACTAGAAGGTAATGCAGCCTGTGGTGATCCTAAGTCCCTGCAGGAGTTCATTTCTGAGCTTTGGGCCAATACTGGGAAAAATACAGTTCCTGCACACTTTAGCATTGCTCTTTGGCAGAAGGATCTCCTATCCTTGAGGAATGAAGACTTTGCATCCTGCTCATTGTCTATTCCTTATTTTACTTGAGAAATAAAGATGTTGTTGAGGGTGATATAACCTTCTCAGCAGGTTAAAAAAATTCTTTGAACAATTTGTGTCTTCGAAGACATGAAAACCTTGATCAGGGACCATATGCTGTATGACTTAGGAATAACTGGTCTTTTCATTTAATATCCAAAAATGTACTTTGAGGAATATTAGTAAAATCTTGCTTGATACTGAGTCAGAGAAATATCAGGAAGCTTTCTAAAATAATACAAATTGATTTAAAATATCACATATAGGGATGAGGATTGCTTTAGAGGAAGGGAGAGGAAGGGTTGCTGGACCTGGAGTAAGCCTGGAGGTTGACAGTCTAATGTAACAAGAGAGTGAGGCGCTGAGCAGCTGTGCTGTGGTCACAGGGATGTGGTGTTCTGAGAACAGTAGCTAATATCCACAGACTCGAATGCTGTCCAATTACCAAGAAAAATAAATAAATTGATAAGCATTATATAAATCAGGCTCCTCCCTTTCAGTGAAGTCAGTAATTCAGATAATTTTATAAAAATTCACAAATCTGAGCCAGCATATCCTTGTTCGCTGATGGGCTATGAATATGAGATTTTCACATAATTCCTATTGATATGAATAATGATGAGAGGCAAAGAAAGGAACATCAAATCACCCATTATTCCTTTTCCAGCATGGCCATGCTTCAAACAACTGGGAGATCAGACTGTATTTATGAATTCTATTTGAAAACACTGCTGCAAAACGATAGATTTCACTAAAGGCCATATTCAAGCAAAGGTTTTTCTGAAAATTTATCTAGTAAAGGAGTAATGGCATTTACAGGCATAAAAAACACTCAGAAGCATTTAAGAAAGAGTTTTTTTTAAACCCATAGATACACTGCTGACTTTTCAGAAAGGTTAGAACTTTATGAGATTCAGAATCAAAAACTGATGTGACCTACATAAAAGAATCACTCTGATTTCTTAATTAAACCAAGCTGTAACTGCACACTTGGTTAACAGCCACCAAAAAATTATGCAATAAATCTTATGACTGTCCTCCAAGAATGTGGAGAGGAAAGCAGTGATGAAGAGGATGGTGGTGAGAAGAACAAGATGGGAATGCTCCATGTTATTCTCTTTAACATTCCCTTGCAGAAGGTCTGAGGCTTCTAGCACATAAGCCAAACAACTGGAATGATCACATGTGTAGCACTAGCTTGAGCGGAAAAAGCCCAGATATTTTAACAGCTGCTTTTTTAGGTTGGGTTTTTTGGTTTTGTTTTGGGTATTTTTCCCCCTTTACCTAGTTTGCTTCAGGATCTGATTTCTTTCTGAAGGGGTGGGCTCAGTGCCTGCCAGGAGCCCAGCAGGGAATGTTTACTCTGAGACACGCAGAGATGTTTCCCTTTCTTCTCAAGTGATCTTTTTTTTTTTTTTAAGGAGGCCATATGGGGAATTCTCTCAAGAATGGTTCACTTAAAACAAATACACCTTACAAATATGTGTTAACCTGAAGGTTCTTTTTCTGTCTTATGAAAAATTTATATGAAAAATAGATCAAGAAAGACAACATCACATGTTACTGTTGCGTAGCTGTCTTCTCTGTCTACTGGACCAGTCTTTGCAAAACACTTGTAATTTACAGTGTCTCAGGCAAGGACTTGAACTGCCCCATGGATTTCCTGTGACTTCAGCCTTTGCTTGCTCTCCACCAGAACAGTTGTTTCACTGCCAGCCTCTGGCAGATTTAGACAAAGCTGCTCTGAGTTGTGATTTGCGCCAGTACAGCTTATTCCAATTCCATAAAAATTTTTAATGTTAAACGAAATTTCTTCAATATTCTCCAGATGCAGCTGCACTTATGGTGAATTTACTGGATGGACAAACTCTCAGAGGCCAAACACTAAAATACCAAATGTGGTTTATCAGAGATAATAAACAATGCCAAAGATCCTGACAATGTTTCTCTTTTCTTCTCCTCATTTCATAAACAGAGCTTCCCTCCTATATTTGAGAGATTTCAAGGCAGTGGATTCAACATGGCATACAGGGAGCAAATCTGCTTAAGTCATCCATGATAAATGAACAATGTGACAAGAACAATATACTTCATTCCTTCCTCCAGTCTCCACATATGCCCACTGTTCACAGTCACATGGGAGAACAAAAATACCTTTTAAAGACAAAAATAATATTGTCATCTTAATGCAGTTATCCAAGACAGGATGCTAGGAGTAAAACAAACAAAAACCAAAAATAGCCACCAACGAGGAGACCCAGCTGACAGAAAGATTTATTAGTTGGGTGATGATTCCAATGTAATTTTGTCTTGTCACTTTGAGACAGCAGAGCAACATGTTCATGTGTGGTCCCAGTATTCAGTGTATGGTCAGATACTGAGCTCTGAGAAGGAGTTTTGGAACAGTCCTGCTAATTTTGTTAAGCAGTCAGTGTTTCATCCCACAAGGAATATTGTGAACGCTTGGCATTTACTGCTGTCAGTGTCTGCCAGTCCTCACTGCAGTGATCAGTACAGAACAATTCCGTTTGTAATACCCCACTTGTCAGGACTGAATTCAGATCTTTTCCTGGTTTATTGAATGATAGGTCTTTGATGACAAGTTTTTTTCCCTGTCTGTCTCCAGTTGGGAGTATGGAGAGAAATCTCTGCTCTTTATTCCTTGGTTACATTTCAAGTCTAAATTATCTTTAGAAAATGTGTTTTGGTTTAGTCATCTGTTTACAGAGACCCATTTGCTTAACTTTACTGGATGGAATTTTAGAAATGGCAAACCAAGAAAACTCATTACTTACTTCTTGGAGGTTACTACCAAAATAGCAGAGGGAACAAAAGGGACACCAGTCATTTGACAACTGCACTGGGATCTTGGAGAGGTGTTTATTCATCCTGTGAATGGAGGTAGCTCAGCACAGCAGACTCTAACCACCTTCAGTGTTAAGTCTAGCCTTAGTCTCTGCTGTGTAAGACCCAATTTGTTGCTTGTAGCTAAGTCAGTGTAGTCAAATCCATGCTGCTGACATAAAGGGAAGTCTTGTCTCTGTAGTTAACTCTGCTGACCCTTTCTTGTCCTCCTTCAATGTGAATTGTGACTGGGAAGCTGTGTGGCACTCTAATCTCAGAACTGAGCTTAACAATTTCTAGTGTGCACATAAAGGAGGAGGTGGGGCTGGCTTTTTTGGGTGGAAACAGTGCCCAGGTTTAGAACCATAGAATCACATAAGTTGTGAGGTTGCTAAGGAGATCCTATGGTATCAGATCAATATCTGAGCAATGCCACTTACAACCAGTGGATACTTTGAACTTTTAGCAGCTACCCTTTGACACAGGTATACATGGCAAAGCAAATTAAAGGGACAGTTGCTGGTCATCACATAGTCACTAATCTCATCCTTTATATACTGTAGGTAGTAAAATAGAAAATTCTGTTTGTCCTACGGCAAAATCATTGTAAATCAGCAACAAATAAAAACCCTAAAAATTTAAAAACATTCTATATTTTTGCCAGACAGCAGAGTCCTCAACAGGAGTCATTCTCTGCTAGTCTGAGATAAACAGGTTTTTGCTGATTTGTACATTCATAGAATCATAGCATAGTTTGAGTTGGAAGGGACCTTTTAAGAGACATCTAGACTAAAACGCCTGCAAAGAGCAAGGACATCTTCAGTCTGGCTTTGCTCCATGACCTTTCTCTCCACAGCAATATTTCTACCTAAAATTTTGGCTCCAGAAATAAGAGTGAAATACATTAACAGATTTAAAAAAACATAAAGCCATGGGTTTGTCTTAGCATAAATCAAGGTATCATTGCACACAGATATTATGTGTGTGACACACACCATCATCTAGACATGAGCACTCCATGTAAATGGTGGATTAACTGAAATCTCTTTCTATATAGCATGGACAAAACAGGAAGAAAGCAAAGCAAGAAAGTAAACATCTGTATTTTATTTTCCAAATGAGGGTTCCTTCAAGACAGAGGAAGAACTTCTATATCTTTAAAGATGTATCTTTTTGTACCTATGTTAAAAAATCTTTTGGTATAGATGGCACACAAATACAAATGACTTTCACTTAAAGAGAGTGCAGTTGGATTCAACAGACTTTAAGGTTAGAAATTTGTTGTAGAGTTTATTGTAGTTCAGATGAAGAGCTCACTTTCACAATCTGAGTGAAAGTAATTATATTTACTTACCAGTCTGACTCAGCAATAAATGTGTCAGTGATAAAAGTGGAATTCAATCAAAGAGCAACAAACAGGAACAGCTGATCTTATGGCCTGTGAGGCATACACCTACAAGAACTAAGATGAGAGAAGCCTGTGAAGGCTTCTTAATTCTCAGGTCTAGTCAAACACACATGACTTGTGCCAGGGGAATACCTTTATGTGCATGGTCTTTTCCTTCTGTTTTCCAGAAAATAAAAATTAATAATGTGTGTGGGAAGAGAATCATGCAAACCATGGCCTGATTTGAAGACTTCTTGTGAAGAAGAATCTGACATAAAGTAGGATGTACATTTAGTGTGGCAGTAGCGAGTGGCCAATATTTCTGCATTTATGAACAGCTTTCCTGAAAAAAAATCTGGAAACATCTTTACTTTTTTGTATTATTCTTTAGGGAAAAAAAAGGGGGGAACTGGTAGAAATGCAGATTGTTTTTTGCCAGGTGTATTCTTAACAAGCCTTTCCATTTTCAGTGATGCAGTGTGACTTCTTAAATTGAGAATTTAAAGTTGGTAGAGAACATCCTCTGTAATATCCAGAAACTAACTTCTATACTACATACAAGGCAAACTACTTGGCAGAGTCTCCTGTCCAAATTTTCAAGTTGAGTTTTGAGGACCTTCTCAAAGTATATTTTTATTCTCCAAGAAAATTAGTAAGCGTTTTCTTCATTAAGCAGGAGTTTGATCACACTCCTGTTCAAATGGAATAATTTCCACTGGATTGAAAGGTACAGGACTGGTATAAACCAGAGGAGGAATATACCATTAATCATATTTGGAAGATACATTAAAGGTGTGCACTATCCTTCCCACTTAGATAAAGCTGACACTTACAGCAAAGTTCTTTGGAAGCATTCTCAATTTCTTGATTTTATTTCATTGCTATGTCATTCTTCTGATGAACATAACCTGACATTTCAGTAAAGGAACTTCAGCAATCAAAAATTATGGTTTTTTAATAGCTTAATAATATTGGTTCTGAATCTACCTTTCAAAAAGATACCTGTTTAACATACAAGGACAGAAAAGACAAAATGTCCTTCCTTTACTCTGCTACTAAAGTGCTCCTTTCATACTCCCATGGCCTAAACATAACAGCTCTATCTGAGCATCTACCAACATTTGAAGTGACATAACACTCACAGTCTCTCACTTCCTTCTTTCCATCCTGGACAAGGTTAATAATCTTTTCTGTCTGGAAGGTTAGTGACTAAGGATGCATAAGGATGCACAAGGGAACTTCTCTGTGTAGTGTACTGAAGAAAATGAAAAGAAAAGGATCACAGAAGGTGTCACCCCTAATTTCAAAGCCAAAAGATTGGATCTTAAGTGACACACCAAGGTCACATAGGGAATATTAGCTGCAGGAAACAAAACAAAGTCTGAGGTGCTACAAATAAGCTTTTGAAAATATTGATACTGGACCATGATGCCAAGGTATGAACCCAAAGTGCAACATGTAAGCCAAAGCTATCAGTACTTTGAGAAAGAAAATATATTGCATTTAGAACTTTCATTTCCATATGAGGTTATTGATTAAATTGAATTTTTGAAAGGTAAACAAATAAAAACAAAGAGAAAGTTTATTGATTGGACTGAGCGAAGCAAAAAATAGCTTTAGATTGGTACCTAATCTTTCAACTTTTCTCAGTTTCTTGTTTTAATCTTTGACAAAACAAACAAGCCAAAGAAGTTCTGTCTGCACAACACCTGGGAAGAATTTGCTCTGTGACGGAAGGAGGAGGCAGGCGGAGCTAAGCTCTCCCTGCAGACCGCCCTTCACGTCGGAGTCAAATAACAGGGCAGAGGCTGAAGCAGAGTGCAGCCACAGCAGCAGGCAGCCAGGAACGTGATAGCCAAAACTGCCAAGCATTTCACTGGAACAGGCAAGAAAATCTGTAATAGGGTGTAGAGGTTCATTTACTTGGAAGGAGTTTATTTGTAAGACAGTCCTCCTTGTCATTATGAGAGGCTATCCTGCACCTTGATCATTCACATTTATTCATATCTTTATTATATAAGCATCTAATTACCATAAGAAACTTGCTATGTTTTTGCTCCATGGAATTTAAGTTTCAATTTGAAATATGGAGAATCATTTAGATCAGGTTGCAGTCTTAGTATAAGTTACTCCATCTTCTTTAATAGTAGAGGAATGGCCTTCTCCAGGAGCCATTTAATCTCATATTTTATATGTTAAAATGAGAGGAGTAAAATAGCTTTGGGAGGTTATTTATCTCTTTCAAGTCTCTCTGCCAAGGAAAAGTTTAGGTGGTTGTTTTGTACTAAACATTTAATATCAGCCTAGGTGCACATCTTTTCTCCAGAAGCAGATAGCAAAGGAGCATGGGAATCAGTACACAAAGAGGCACGTTCCTCCTCTGCTTATAGTGTGATCCCTTCCAATCAGCATCTGGCAGTAAGGAGTTTTGAGAATGACTGAACTACAGGCAATATCTGGATCAAACTTCACTGTAAGCTTGGAAACCTATCCAAGCTTATGAATGTTTGTCTGGCTCCTTCTTGAACCCATGTTCATGAGCAACTCATACATGATAATCTGTGACAATGAGTTCCATCAGTTAATTGTTCCTTGTGTTCTTCAAACACAAGACTTGATAACAACAAGAAATTAAGCAGAACAAAGGTTTTCTTCCATATTCACCAAAGCTGTTCCTAGATTTAAGTTTAAATAGGAACATAACTGGGTTCCATTGAGGGATACTATTTAATTGTATGTCAATGTCTTTTATTATTAACTCTTTGAAATTGCTAAATAGCATTCTAATTTTACACTAAAATGTTCTCATTATGTTGTATAAATATATCATCTTTCATAATTTTGCTATATATATATGTTCTTTGGCTACTACACCTTCAGGAATTTTTATGACTGTTAGTCTTAAAAGTTGGGCTTGCTGTAAACAGTTCACTTTCATAAACACCTCAAAAACACCGAAGCCCAGGATCTGCTAATATCAAAAAGACATGCTGCTAGCCCTCATAAATGCTAGGGAAGATGATAGACAGCAGCTTGGCACAGCTGTATGCAAGACTCTGTAATGTGTTTTTCAGCATAATCTATAACCTTTTTAAAATAATGAAATAATTTTGGAAGAATAAAAAGCAAAATATTTCATTAGATGGATCAAAAATATATGGGTGGATAATCACTTAGGCACAGTTTACACAGTCTCAATGTATGACTTTCCTAGAAAAATACCCAACCAAAGTAAAAAACAAATCATGGTATCTGCAAGCCTGATCCTACTTCTGGCCTACAAACAACCCACTTCAGCCAGTTCTGTGTGTGCACAGGAACTTCATCTAACATGTTTTTGAACTTAAAATATATGGTATAGATTGATTAAATCAACATATCATCACTGTAAATTATCAAAGAACAAAACTACATATTAATTCTGGGTTTGAGACAGAAAAGCACTTCACTACTATCTCTTTACCAGATACATTCTTCATTCTCCTCTCTTGATAAAGAGCACATATACTCATAACAGCTGCCACTTCTAACTAAGCTGAATAAATTCAACCTGTAAGAAATGCCTTTTTGTATTTGGTGCATCTTTAATAAAACACTGAATACTTTCAAATGTCACTGAGAAGCAGAAACCTATATTCTTATATTCTCGTTGTTCAAGCTAAGTGGGATCATCTTGTATTAAAGGAAGGTTTTTAATATTAAAAACTTTGATCAAATTATTTATTCTTATATACAAGTGTTACTGTGAAGAAAAGCCACACTGGTAATAGACATCCAAAAGCCTGTTTTATACCAGGGAGAATCTGGTGAATTGTCTGCTCTAAGTGGGTACCCCAGGATCCCAAGTGCAGGTGTGTGTATGCACACACACAGGGGGTGATTTCTTTCCCAGGTATCAAAGCATGCAAATAGTCATAGCTGCTGACCATAGCTGGTTAGCATGTGCTGACCTGAAGACCAATCTGTCTGAACAAAAATCAGACACAGATCATCAGGATGATGCTCTTTCCTAAGATATGCATGGTGCAATTTTATCTCCCTGAGATACTAACTGGACTTGTCTATGCAAATATGCAGATATGCTGCCAGTGATCAGCACTGAGGTTTCAGTGTTGATTACTTGGACAAATCTGAAGTTAGTTATATGCTGCTTTTATAGCTCATCATACTGAGTTTGCATTAAAAATAACAAATTTGGGCTAAAACTGAATAAAACAAAATGAAATCACTGCACTGCTATAACCACCCTAATCATACCCACACATTTCAAAGTCCAGTTTCAGCAACATGAAGCTGGATCTTCGGGTGTTTAACAGTTTGAAAACATAAAAACAGTATGTTTCATAATACACTGATTCAATTATATTAAGTGCTTTTTTACAAAATCAAAAATCTCAGATGCTTCATTAGAAAGCTAACAAATCTGCTTTCCTGAAAACAATACCTGTGAACAGTTTAATTAACTTGTTCTTTCTTAAATCTTCTTGCCAAGAATCTTTACTGGATTAAGTATTCAACACCAAGAGATTAAAGAAGAATATCCCTCTAGTTCCCACTGCACGTATCTCCCCATAATCACCAGGATTAGCTTTCTAAGTACATCAAAGCTTTATTTCCTTGTGGCTCTCCAATGATAAGGGCTAAGGGTAAACCAAACTCTCATCACTTTTTTACCTACCCCTCCACAACCAGATCGTGATTAAATAAGAATGTGAATAAGGATAGCCAATGTAGAAAGCTGCAGTACTTTACAATAGCAATAATAATAGGAACACAGCAGAGTAATAAAAAGAAGCAAGAAGGATGGTGAGTTACATAAAGTCTTTAAGGGGACATAAAGGAAGGCAATTAATAAACTGCAAAGCCTTTTGAAAGTGACTGAATAAATATTCACGAGTAAATACTACTTTTGTAGCATATCTGAGGAGCATGTGTCCATTAATTATAAGATTCTGTGTTGCACATGACCAATACTTTGAAAGAAAGATTTCATAGAAACCATCCATATCTGATCAAAAACAAAGTGCTCATTCTAAGCAACAGCACCAGGGAGCTCCATTGTTAAATGCGTAATAATCACATAATAATTTGAGTTGGTGCTTTGCAAAGATCAGTGTATTTATTTATTATTTTCCTATACTGCTCTTGACTGTCATGGACCAGTAAAAAGACCTGTATTTGTATCTAAGATCATTAATTTCTTCAGGGTTATATGAAAATGGATATTTTGTCTACAGACTGAAAGCCAGACATTCTGGGGATACATCTAAATTTTCCTCCTTCTTCTGGGATTATCTGAAAACAAGCCCTCGGTGGCATTGAGTTAAGTTAGAAGGAAGACAGGATTATTACAAAAATGTCCATGGTACTTGATGGTTTTTAAAATTCTTAGCATAAATAAAGACATTGTCGTTTTCACTGCCAGATACCTAAAGAAGTTTATACATACTCTGCTTTTTCTGAGGCAAATTTTGCACTTGAAGCCTAGAGGTGTTTGCTCTGCTTCTCCTGCCTGTAGCTATCCTTCAGTAAAAACATTCTTTTTTGTCAGCAAAACAATTGAAAGTCAAGGCTTCTCGTGACTTTGACAAATCACTTACTCACTCTGATCCTTATTTTACCCACAAAAAAAATTACATCAGAGTACTTTTCTGAAGCCCAATTAATGATTACAAACCATTCTAAAGTCCCTGAAGGATGAGACTGTAGAAAAATGTCCTTGTGTTTTCTTCTGCCAAAAAAAAAAAAATCCATCTAAAAATGAGTATTTTTGGTAAAGTACATAAATTATAACACATTCATGTTGTGTTAATAATGATTAAAATAATTGGTAGTCTACAAATTGAGTACTAGTTTTGTTATGCTCTCACTAAAGTTTCTTTGTATTATTCTTTATTCTAGAAGTCTGTGAATAGTACCAAAATACATTAATCTTTTTACAGATTTTAACATTATCAACTTATAACAAATACATGGATGCACATGTAAATGTGCACACACACACATACACCTCCTCCTGCATGTATTGAAAAATTCTTTCATAAGCCATCTAATAAAAATATCCGAAATGTTGATTTAATAAAAAGTAATTTCTTCTTATAAAATTTTGTAAAGACCTCCATAAAACCTGTATCAATGTATATTTAAAATTATGTCTTACTTTAAAGAACAAGATAAATTCCTGAATAATTTTTCTTATATTTGCTAGCATGTTGATCTAAATTTAATTAAAAGATGGTACCAATGAATGACCAGAAAAAACATATTTTTCCACTGGTGCTTTATTAGCATTTTGGATTTTACTATATGTGTTCCATTGATAGACTAGATATAAAGATTGTTATTTATTTAATAATCTTATTCATTCAGCAAACCAAACCATTTTAATTTGTCTTTGAAACTAGAGACAGTAATTTTTAGCATGTTTCTTATCCTCAATTCTGCCTCAGACACGGCTCATTTATTTTATAGACTTGTTCTTATAATTATAACTGTGGTAAAAGTAGTTTTTTCCCTGCTTATTCCTCTGCCTTACTCCAGATGCTGATAGTATAGGCCTTGTATACAGAAATACACACTGAATATGAACATTCCCAATTTTCAGGCTTGCATCTGACCCTTCCCAGAAGGGACAAGTTAGACATTTCCAGCACAGCCATGTAGTTTCTCTCCAGTTCTCCAGTGCCACGTGTGGGGTGCAGGGGGCCTTGGGTACCCCCACAGTACTGTGGGGGTGCACCATGGCCAGGAGCATCCTGGGTGCATTGCTGGAACATAATATTAAAGAAAGCAAGGAGAAGGTGTCATGTCAGCTGCTCTGTCTGAACCTGGGGATACACAAGCTGTGCATGCAACAGTCAGAAAGAAAATTCAGAGTTACAGTCAGGGCTTCCCTTTAGCTGCTGTTAGATGCCTGAATGACATTTTTGAATGATCATTTCTTCAACTGCCACCTGTGATGCCAAATGTCTTAAGTGGATGCTACACATTAGCTTGGTGCTGAAGGTAGCATAGCAAAAATCTCAGATTTCTCCAAGCTGCTCCTTTTCAAGGCTATAAAACCAAGCTGTAAAAGAGGCCCAGTTAAAATAATTCAAACTCAATACATTCAGTGCATTTAATCTATTTCTGTCCTGAAGAAAAATTGCCCTTCAGAAACATTATTATATAAGAAATGAAGTGCCTTATGCAGTGGTTGGGTTTGGGGTTTTCTTCTCATTTTTGTGAAGGATTAAGTCTATGTGATTGTAATTGCTGACACTAGCTTGCATAGGTAGATTCTTCTGGTAAATGAAAAGAAATTTCTTTTTGTCAAGTAAGTGAAATGCTGGTACTTTACTTGTTTATGTTTATAGTTGAAAGATTTCAATACTTCTAAAATTACTAGTGATACAAAAGTCAAATGTAATTTTTACTTTGTTTAAATTATAAAAGCAATACATTTATTTCATATGAACTAAAAGGTCCATTAAACACCAGATGGTGTTTGATACCTAATCAAAATGGTGTAGCCAAGTAGCAACAGTAAAATGACTGTGAGGATGACAAATTTGTTTTTCATCTTTGGTGCATTTTTCCAAGACGTGTTATGCATTGGGGTTTTTTTTCCAACTTTTGCTTTTATTTGTTTTTACACATAAATCCTCACATTCTAAAATTACAACTATGCCTTTCATAAATTAATA
Organism: Promerops cafer; assembly: GCA_013398275.1. NCBI lineage: Eukaryota > Metazoa > Chordata > Aves > Passeriformes > Nectariniidae > Promerops > Promerops cafer. The sequence goes on from VZSE01027393.1 coordinate 306,235, forward strand.
GTGAAGGTAATTATCTTAATACAATGAAAAACACTTAACTAGAGTATTTTTCGGTTCATGAGATTTTCCTGAACACTGTGAGTGAATGTAAATGAAAAATATGGAGAAACAACTAGCAAGTAGAAAAACAATGTACAGAAAATTACTGAGATCTGAACTGTACAGAAAAAACTCAGATTCTAAGCCTGACGTGCTGCCACCGATTGAGGTACAAATATTATCTTACAACTACTCATGAGAAGATAACAAACTTGTAACAGTTGACTTCTGGGAGTTAATTGTAAAAGTTTCTCAAAGTAACTGTGATTTGTTACTGGATATGACATGTGAGTGGATTTCTTATCTTCATGAGAGCCCAAGAATTCTTACTGGAAACCAGGCCTGACTTTTATGATCTGCTGGGACGTCATCATCTAGCGAGGGAAACACAAAGGATGAGCCACTGACATCTACAGTTAGTCAAAACTGTTTCTTGCTCAATATTATTATCCACAGATGACTCCAACACTGTCAAAATCAAAATTAAAGTGTTGTAATTTCTCATATCTAAAATCAGAAAGCATTATTACTGCAAAATCAGATGAAAATGAAACTAATTAACAGACTCAGAGTTAAAACACTGCAATGAGAGCCTGTCATTACAGTTCTTCCTTTTCAATATTCTTCCCAGTCATTACAGACACCAGTCCAGATGAAGGTGATCACGGGTCTCATTAACTAACTCCACTGCTAAATTAATCTTCAGTTGTCATCAGGAATATAATAAACCTTGTTAATTTGATTTTTATAGCCTTGAGACCCTCTTGAAAAGAGGCCCTGGTGTAATCATACTCACTAGCAAGACCAGTTTGCATAGTGCAAACTTAATGATGTAAGATCTCTTGTGATTTAAAAGAGACAGAAAACCGTGTGTATAAATACCAAGGTGATTTTCATCTTTCTGGGAAAAGAAAAGCAGAAAGCACTGAAGTGATTTCACATAGAATTTGTAGAAATCTCATTTGAAATAAAATATGATGGGTTAAATTGTTGTATTAGTTGCCTTGACTTTCTCCCCATTCACTTGCCCATTACTGCCATTTGTCATTCCTATACTATTTCATGTATTTCCAACTGTCTTTTGATGCTAAGCAGTATATGAAAAGAGCAGGTCCTGTTAGCACCAGGTGATTGTCATGGACTGTGACAAGATGCACTACATTCCACCAGCAGCAAAGAACTATGGCCTGAAAATAGATCTGTCTGAAATTGATATTTTCTTTTATCACTAGTGCTTATTTCATGTGAGGTGTGCAGATAATCCATTTTTAACACGTAACATATCAGAAATTCCTATATTGCTTTCATATTGCCTGTTCATGCCAATTAAATGTCAGCTTAGGCACTTTGTGTCTCGTCTTCAGGGACTTTTGGGTATTTGCAAACTGTATTAATTCCAGCTGGAGTCCTAGGTGTTCACCACTCTTCCTGCAGCTCCATCAGTGCTGGCAACAATGGGAGTTGTAATGTAGACAAGCTGTTTGTCTTTTTATGACCAGTGTTTACTATACAGCAATAAATCTGTATGGTGAAGTAGAGCAGCTGCCAAGACTTTTTGCATGCTCAAGCTGATGTCACCACTAGTTCTTGTTAGTCTAGCAGTGGCAAACTCTGCTAAAAGGCTCGTTGTGGACATGCTTTTCAGTACTGTACCTCTGCTCAATAGATCATTCATGAGCACCCAGCCCCCTCTCCAGAGAGCATGTAGAGTCGAGTCGTGAGCAGGAAGGGTTGGAGACAAGGCCGAGTTTCTTACTTACAGCTCAGGCTTGGAGCTGTTTTATTGTCGTCATGGCTACAGGCCCCACATGCCTCCAGTCCCTGCTTTATGAAAAGAATGATGCAGTGTCTAGCCTTACAGCTGAATATATAAACCAAATTAGTCTACCATGCCTCTACCTGTTTTGCGGCTCACAATGAAAGAAGTAATGTATCAAGCAATCAGTCTTGTAGCAGTTATATTCTGTAAACACTAAGTCATTACACCCAGACTTTTTTATTTGCTCTTTAGAGCCCCTTCTCAGTATAACAAGCTGCAGATTTCAATAAGAAAGCTAATTCAGAATAGTCCTCTGTGATTTCTCAGAATTTCTGTAACATGCAAGTTAAAAGTACATTTCAAATCCCCTTTCACACTCCATTTTTGCATAATCCCGCTCACTAAACAAGATGCGGAAAGACAATGACGAATGTCTTTTCCAAAGCTGCAGTGCAAGGGTATTATTAGAATCAAACTATGCCTAATATAAGTAAAGAAGAGTTATATAGTCCTGCCGGGAACCATTAACTCTTCCTGAATAGAACAAGAACCTCATTGGTCCCATCCCTACTAGGAGATTAAATAATCCCTGAATGGCATTGAGGCAGGGCAGTGAGGGAAGAGGTGTCCTGTGATACTGCTTGTTGTCAGTGCTGTTTAGAAGAGGGGGAAGGAAAGAAAGAAAACTTTAAAAGTGTAATCTCCATTGAAAGATTAATCTATAAGATGGGGCAAAGGAATATAAGAATAAAAATGTGTAAATCTCAGTGTATGACAGTGTAGTCTGCATGCCAAGGACTTGGGAAAAAAAGGTGGTAAGAGGAAAAATAACTAGCATGAGGGGTAGGGAAGGTGTAAATTGCCTTTAACTTCCATCTCATTACACATTCTTCTTTTTTCCTAGCTTGTAAATTCCACCAATTTTGATTCTCTACATGCTCATTTAGACTGTACATGTCAGTAAGTGGAGAAATGCAGACACATGGTTCACCATCATTTTACATTTTGTCTCTGTTTAGCAAAGTGGGCTTTATCCTCACTGACCTCCAAAATTCCATTCAAGTATTTTGGCAGTGTGGGCTGTAAGCGACGTTTATAGCCAGGGAAATGTAAAGAGTTTTCAATGCAAATAAAGAACAGAAGAAAATGTTATGTTTTATGGATCGGAAGTATTTCTTAAAAAACAAATAAAGACAGCTTTATTATCTATCAGGGAAGGAACAATGTAACAATGCATAAATTGAATGTAGTCCACCAAATTAAATTCACCCTAGCTACAGCAAATTGAACATTTGGACTCATCAATATATTACCAGTATTTCATGCTACACAGTCTCCCATGCTGATATCTTCTGTTTCTTGTTGCTGTGGAGAGAATTGAAAATACCGAAGTGTGTTCAAAATAATACACCTGGGTATCATAGAACAGTGCTATAAGTCTCATCAAGGCTGCTACATGCCCTGTAATCACTCACATGACAGGTTTTAATGACTTGGGCATTTCAGAAAACATCAAGATTGAAAAAGCAAAACAAAACTCAAAGAATGCTTTTGCTGTAATTATGCAACTATTTCAACTTTATTTTAAAGTATTTCTTGTACTTAGCTCTAAAGTGATATAAAAAAAAAAGACTTTTTTTGCTTTTTGATAAGTTTTGGTTACAATTTTTTTTTTAAATAAAATAATCACTCAAGGAAGCACATTTAACTAGGACATTTTATGGCCATTTGCATTTGCAGCACATCTGCTTTTTTAAAAGAGATGCCTACGGCACTGAAAGAACCCAAAGGAAAAATATGTTACTGCCATGATTTATATGTGTTTTTGGAAAAATATGAATATTCTCTCTATGGGATATAGATACTGACACCTTTGCAGCAATAAAAATAAATAAAATTAATTTTATTTTAATATTTAGTGACTGGATAATTCCACATTTTGCTTGGAGAGACATATTCAGTTCATGCATTTTTAAACAGTGTTTTGTGTGTCATAGAGGTGGGAACTACATAATACTTTCTGTAGGCTCCCCAAAAGACAAGAAATACCATGTGTATTTTAATCAGTGTATTTTATTCTTATTTAAATGATATGAAACTTCACCAAGACACTTCTATTTTTCTCACATTGTCCAATCTTATTTACACAAAATGTTTAGTATTGGGGAAAGTGTCCAATAAATATGAGCAAACCTGGCCCAGAGCAGAAACTCCTATCTGTAAAAGGTATGAATCCTTTCCTTTCGGCCTTGGAGTAGGAAGTGGCTTAGACCTTTAAACAGGTAGTGAGCTTCCTGTTAAAGTGTCTCTTCTTTTGAATATTTTTGATTATTTATTTAAGATGTGTTATTGTCATTTCATGCTGTAGAAGAAATTATAGTAACGCATATATTAATTATAGTAAATTACAGTAAACATATTTGTCATCTAAATTTAATATATATAGGAAACTGTAAGACTAACAAATGAGACAAACATAGAAACATTTTATTTTACTGTTGCATTGTACAAATATTTATAATGCATATGTTGTATGGGGCAACATAATGTGAAAGCATTATGGCTATTAAGTTTCAGACACATTTAGTCTGCGTTCTAAAGATTAAGTGAAAAAAATTATTTGAAATTCTTTACATTACCTGTATTTTCAGAGCTTTTGCGTGCAGTGTATTATATTTTTTCTTTCTTTTACCAAAATGATTGAGGTATGACATTAGTACAGAAAAGAGATGACCTGCTAAGAAAAACTGTACAAATAGCAGCTAATGACTTTCCTAGTCTGTAAGTTTTAAAAGCAGTTGAGACATTTAGATCATGTATTCCAACCTCCTGTGATGGTTCACATCCTCCAATTCCCAACCATTTCACCCAAATAGATAATAGTAAGGCCAACAAATTGAGTCAAACAAAAACATTTCATCTTTTCTTGGGCTGAAACAACTGCTCTCTCTCAGCAGTGAACAGGTTCCACCACAGCTGGAGGCTTCTTGAGTTGCAAGAAGCTCATTAAGCAAGAAATGTTCCAAGGATCTGAAAGAGATGAATCATGACCCATGATGAGGAAAATCATAAATAAATAAACAACTTCTTCTTCTCATGGACAAACACAAACCAAAGAAACAACAATAACAAAAACCTGGTCCAGTCTGATCTGCAGAAAAGGGAATGTATTTTTGGGCTGACCAATGTATTTTTGAGCTCTGGCATATGGATGAATACCAACCCTGGTCATACAATTAAGGTTCTTTGTTACTTTTTTGAATCTTAACCTGACTTATATTGAACTGTCCATTTACTTCAGCCTCAAACTTAGATCTAGCCAAACAAAGAAATTAAAAAATACATCTGTCACTTGTAAAGCAAAATTAAAAGTGATTAACTTGCTCTTGCACATAAGTGCCTGAAATAATCAGGCATGTTGTGTTTGATCATAGTCATTGCCATGTTTTTTCTGAGTCCAATGCAAAATGTATTGTATGCAAATAGATTGTAAAGTACGTTCTCTTTTTCCTAGAGGAATGGAAAGTAGAGAAGACTTCCTCAAAATGGAGAATAAAATGTCAACATCAAGAAAAGAGCTGTGACCACAACTCTTCTGCCATTTCTGATTTCCTCACTCATAGATTTTCTTCCAGGAGTTTGACTTCTTTTCCTAAAGAAAGAACTACAGTCTGGTTCTGACAGTTCCAAGTGATCCTGCATATGCTGCCTTTCTGCAGGTATTTCTGCATTTAACTTCTGTTATGAAAGCACTTTCCTTTATCATTCAGTTTGCCTGATTTGAGATACCTTCACTAGAATTTTTAACATTTTTCTTCTCATTCATTATCAAAGCTTTCCTCAGTATCACGTGAACACAGGGGCTGTCTTCTATGAAGAAAGAAATTCACAGAAACTGAGCTCGTTTTAACTTATAATATAAGCTTTATACTCTCAAGTTCATCTTCAGGACTGATTGAAATTTTTAATATATCTGCATTCTTTTCAAGTACAGATGATAGCACTGATGTGCAAATCTAGTATAACAGTGCTATTTATAGAAGTAATATTGCTTGTCTTTTTCCATCTTGTGTTTTAGTAATCTCTTAAATAACCAAGATTCACATGGATTCTTTTTGCCATAGTCTTTCATTCATAATTTTCTCATATCAAAAGATATTAATTTCTCTGACTGCTCAAATCTTATGTGCTTCATTGCTTTCCAAGATAGAGTTTTCTGTCCGGTTATGCTCACCTTTACTCTTGGTTTCCAGCTACACTCTCTTGCATTTGCATATTGAGAAAAGCTTTTGGCTGAAGGACACCCACTTAAATTACACATAATTATCTGTAATCACAACTTGATCTCCCTCCTCATTATTTCTCCTCCCACAAACTCTTTTGCACCTACAAATGTTGCCATGAAAAATATTATCACCTTCTTGATAACCAAAAAAGTGTTGCATGACCTTTACAGCAAAATAATTTGAATCCAAATGGATATCACCATTCATAGTATAGTGAAGTATAACTTCTGATTCTTGACCATATTTGAATAAATCTGGCAGAACTTCAAAGATATCAGTATGAAAGTAGAATTTGCCACCAAGTATGTAGAAGAGCCTGATTGTACATAGAATCATAAAATCATAGAACCACAGAGTGTTAATGGGCCTTAAAGAATGTTTAGTCCCACTGACTCTGCTAAGGCCAGGGACACCTCCACTAGACTAGGCTTCTCAAGGCTGTATAAAACCTGGCCTTGGAACACTCCCAGGGATGGGGCACCTGCAACTCCTCTGGGCAGATGTCCCAGTGCCTCCCCACCCTCACAGTAAAGAATTTTTTCTGTATCTCTAGCCTAAATTTGCCCTGTTGCAGTCCATTACTCTTTGTCCTATCAGTGCAGTTCCTGATGAGGAGTCTCTGCCTGGCTTCCATGTATGCCCCTTCAGACACTGGCAGGTTGCTCTGAGGTTTCCATGCAGCCTTCCCTTCTCCAGACTGAACAGTCCCAACTTTCTCAGCCTGTCTTCACAGGGGAGGTGCTCCAGCCCCCTTATCAACTTGATGGCCCTGCTCTGGACTCACTCCAACAGCTCATGTTCTTCCTGTGGTGGGGGCACTAGAGCTGGATGCACTACTACGGGTGGGGTCCCAGGAGAGCAGAATAGAGGGGGAGAATTGCCTCCTTCAACCTGCCAACCTTCAACCAGTCCTTTTGATGCAGCCCGGGATTTGTTTGGCTTTCTGGGCTGCTAGCACACGCTGTCAGCTCATGGTGAGTTTTTCATCAACCATCATTCCCAGGTCCTTCTCCACAGGGCTGCTCTCACATAGCCCTGTAGGTGTGTTTGGGATTGCCACATCCCAGGTGCAGGACCTTTGCTGAACTTCATGCTTGACCACCCAGAAACTATATAAATAACTATATAAACAAATATTTCAGTCTTGAGATTCAGAAATAGAAAGGGAACTGCAATGAGGGAAAAGAAAGTGAACCATAACGTTTATTTAGGATCTCTGTGCCATATTTTACCTGAATTTCACAGAAAGGATTATTATCTCAAATATTCTGAATACACACTCATCCTGAAGATCCTCACATTTTTTCATAGGTTATTTTTCAAAAATCATTACCTGGATTTGTCATAGTAAGATCCTCTTCATGGTAGTAGAGAAAATTATTGTAGAATTGTGCTAAATTGTATTTCATACACCTATGCTGTTTGGTTTTGCTTATTTTAGAAATGTTTATGTATGTTTCATCTCTTCAAAAAGGGATAGTGAAGATTCAATGAATGTGCTTTGAACTCAACAATCTCCTGGTAGAATGTAACATTGCCTAGGTTTCCTGGGAATACACCACAGGAACAGATGAAGATAATGTGGTTGCATATTATGTGATAATGAATATTCTGACTGATGTACTCACCCCAAGGTATACTGGAGCATCTGTTAGTTTATTTAGGCATGACGCATCATTCTTATTTTTAAGATATTTTAGTGGGTGAACATATTTCTCCTTAAAGACTATTGAATTGGGAAAAAAATAACAAGAAGCACATGGGATTATGTACTAGTGATGACATGGAACGTGCATCCAGGCGAGAGATGTACTTTAATTCTATCACTGTTCCTTGCCTTAGGAACTTAGGGTCTATATTTGAGGAAGATGTTAGCCTGGCTTGTATTGATTATACAAAGCAATGACAACACATTAAGAGCAAGAGTTGTAGCTGTGAAGCCTTACTCATTACTGCACATACTTAAAAACAAGGTTGATAGATCACTAGTAAAATACAGTACAGTATGGGGTAGTATCCTCTCTATCATATCAATCCTTAAAATCTGGTTTCAACAATTTTCTAAAGCAGTGGACATCAAAAAAGATTGTCTGCAATATGAAGTAAATTACATGGTGAAATATTCTGTTCTGTGTTATACAGAAGCTAAAACTAAGGGACATAATGGTCCTCTTTCATTTGAACGTACAGGATATCTAAATCATTTGGGACTGCAAATCTACCCACTATATAATAGGTAAATACAATTTTGGATCAAAGAAGCAGTACATCTGACAGTGTAAATGGTTTCCTCTTATTCTGTGAACTACTCCAATTGTAAATGTTGTATTACACAAGCGTCATGTTATCTGCTGATTCTGATTTCTGAGTACTAGTGTCCTCAAAACTTTTCACCCACTAGTGGGAAGAGATTGAGTTTTCCATGTTAACCCAGCATTATTTAAGTCTGTTTTTTTTGGACTTTAGCAAAGCCCTTCAAAATTAACTTTAGCAAAATTGCAGACACACTGGCAGTGCTAATTATTTTTATTTTATTTTTCCTGCTAGTTTTATCATTGTCAAAGGACAACTGCAGACACCAAGGGGAAAAAAAAAAAGGCTAAAAACTCTAAATAATTAACCATCATGTAACAAAGTCACATAGAATACTTACACCTTTCACAACATTTATGTATTGATCCAACCTTTGGGATGTACTAGACATAAAACATCCTGAGCAGGAAGTGAAAGGAAGTCTATCTTTAAAGATCTCCAGTGATGAAGATTAATTGAACAGTACTGGTCCCAGTAAAGACCCCCAGGGACACCACTCAACACTGATTTCCATCCAGACATTGAGTCATGACCATTCAGCCAATTCCTTACCCACCAAAGAGTCCATCCATCAAATCCATATCTCTCCAATTCAGAGAGAACAATATTATTGGGGATCATGTCACAGACCTTACAGTAGCCTAGAGAAGTGACATCCTTCACTCTTCCCTTGCCCATTAAGGTACTCACAGCTGCTTCCAGCCTCCAGCTGACACAGTTTTGCCCAAAGCCAGCACATGGGCCTAGCATTGAGCTCCCTGCACTATCTGTGCTGGGCTGTAGTTATTTCCACTGCAATTCTTCACATGTGTTAGGGCTTTGAGAGGCGATCACGGGTGAATCGGTTTTCTGTGTTTTAAGGTGTCACTGTTCTTGCTTGCCAGTTCCTCACCTTTTCCAGCAGGAACACTGCTGTAGCGTATTTGGCAGGTGGTGATATGTCTGTGTCAACTACTCTTTTAATGTATATGCTGAACCAACATTTTGCTTTTAAATGAGCAAGAGAGTGTCCATGTACAAAAGCTCCCCACCATCACAAAAACTGCTTCACAAAAAAATCTGTGCAAAGTTTTAGAAACCATCTTTTCAGCTGAATGTACATACTAATTCATACCCTAACTCCATCTAACCTGCAATGTTGTAGCCTAAAAGGTTCGGTTGGCCTCCCATGGTGTAATAAAAATTATCTGATTAATATTGCTTCTCAATGATCCTCTCTTTCATCCTACCTTTTATTTAGCTGTTATATCCCTTTTCATTCTCTGTTCTATAGCCTTTACCCTGATATTTGGAAAAACTTATAGTATATTCAGATAGATTTATTTTTTTATTTCCTTTTTATGATGTCAGTTAACATGAGATATTAAGGAAAGACTACAAGATAAACATACAGTGATTTTCATCTCAGGGAGGGTAAAAATCCCCTTACAATGACAGTGGTTTACACTTAGCTTCTCTAAAACTTCATTCACACATTAGCTGTTAAAGTTTTTCTTGACACTTGCTCAGAAACTTCCCTCATTCCTTCCATGGTGCTCAAAGTAGCCCCAGGCATTGTCAGTTGATTGCAGGCAGCTGGTCTCTACAGCTATGAGAGGAAGCTGAGAAAGATGTTCTCAGAACCCTTGCAAATAATATGTGTATGGAGAGCAAGAGCAAAAAACTCCAAAGAGTCTGGGGTAGTGAAGACTATTTTGGAAGCTGGAGATATTGAAGAACTGTGAGCAGGAGTGCAGTTGGGTGGAAATATTTCCTTGCATACTTAAAAGGGAAATACCAAAATTGCTTATGACCACACTCTGATTAAATTCTCAAAACCCAAATATAAGATACATGCCTAAAGCTTATGTAGACTGAACCATTCAGGGTGAAAAGAAATATACATTGAGATAATTTTGCTGCTAATAAGAATTACATCAGACTGAAGCTGAGCATCTATTTATTTTGTTGTTTCCACCATTTTTCTTTTTCAGCATATTTTATCACATTATGAACCATGCACTGATGAAAGTGTTCATTGGTGCCTGGCAAAATCTCAAGCATCCACACACCCAGAGCACTAAACACCTGACTCCTAGTATTTGCTGACACATTTGGTTTAATACCTTGGGGCATTTTGACTGTTTTTTCAGATAGGTAGACAGGCCAAGCACTTAATGCAGGCCTGAATACACAGAAACAAATGTTTCTTAAACAAAGACTTCTTTCCCTTGCCCCCATCCTCTTGCTTTTTCAGTCTCAGCTTTTCACTATGAGGTTATTTATTTTTTGAGAAAATTAAGATTGCTTAAGAGGATATGGGAAAAATTTGTGGATATCTTAATCTGGTTTATTATATTTTGAAAAATACAGAGATGTCATTTGCTCAGATTTTGCAAAAACAGCAGAACTCACTAAAACCTGAATGGTATTTTTAGAACCATTTTTTGAAACTGAATTTCTATCCTCAAATCCTTTCTAAATTATGCTTTGGAATAATATAAGGTGACTAATCTCTTACCTTTTATAACATTGAAAGTATGTAAAATAATGGTATAATGATTACTGGTTAAAACAGAATCAACTCTTCTAGAGGTCATTACCTTGATCTGTAATGTCACTGCAACAAACCACAGTAGGTGAGTTTGGTTGGGTCTCCCTACATTCCTCTTTCATATGAAGGAAATAACAGCATGTCTCTGCTAGCCCAGTTTAATATATCACTTGAAAAAACAAACTGCATGCAATATACAAGCAGGATAATATGACCTAAAGGAATACAGTAAAACCCAGTCCAGATAAATAAAACCAGAATTGCCAGGGTTTAGCATGCCTAGGCATAGAAACTATACATTTATGCCTCTAGAGAATAGCTAATAAATTATTTTCAAGTTAAAACTTCAAGTTCATGCCAATACGTGGAAGAAAGCCTAGTATTCAAAGTCAGGACTTAGTTTTAACAAAAAGATTTCCTTATCTAGCCAGAGAAAACCTGGAGATCAACATGTTTAAGAAACTTAGAGTCATATACCCTTACTTAGATATACTCTTACTTAGAAACTTAGAGGCAGATACTCATAAACTTAGAGTCTTAAGCTCAGCCTCTGCTTAGATTCAGATTAAATAGCCATTATATGAAAAGTTTAGATCTTGGCTGGTATCTTTGAAAGTCTGGTCAATCAGAGTCTATTGTTTCTCATCACTGTTCAAAATCTTGTTTGTAGTTGAAGTTATGCAAGAAATTAGCTGTTCTGAAGAGCTGGTCTGAAGCAACCGAGAACTGCCGAAATCATTCTGAGGATCTTAGGCACTTCCTGTTGGCAGCATTCAGAACTGTGCTGCACATTCAACATTTGATGAATTTCTACAGGACTGAGAACATGGCACTGTGCACAGCCTCATGCATGCAGCAAAGGACAGAGACTGTTGGAGAGAACTGGAGTAACATACAAACCAGAAGCTGAGCATAATTTTTATTTATTTGTCCAAGAAAGCAAAACTTGACAACATTGTACAAGGATGGGATATGGGGGTTCTTTTGATGGTTGCTTGGGTTTTTGATAGGGTTCTTCTTTGTTTGTTGTTGTTTGGGGTATGTTTTTTCCCCCCACCAAAGCAGGTAATTCTTGCTTTCTAAAAGCTGAAAGCTAAAAACTCTGACTTACATGACCCTGATGTATAACTCCAGCTTCTGGCCTAAGCTGAAATTAGTCTAAAACCTTAATAAAGCAAAATTAGGCAGAAATCTTGTGGCATCATTAATTAATTTCATAATTTTCAAAGCAGTTTGTGTTCATGAGGAAAGAGGCAGAGGAATGTAACAATTAACAGTAGTTTCTGTAGCCAAAATAAGTGAAGGTCTGCAGCCAACAGTCTGCACCACGCATTCCCAGGCATGTTGATCATACTTTCAGAGTGGAAAAAAACAAGGACACGGTAAGCAAAGAGGAGGAAGCTAGAGAGAAGTGTTTTACTGAGAACGAGGGAAGGTGGATGACAAGGGGAAGAAAAAGGGAAAGTTAAGATCCCACATATTTTGCAGCAAAGAGTAAAAAGCAGAAGATTCTCTTTGTATAATTTAACTGTTCACTCCTCCCTCAACATCTTCTAATGTATTTGTGTTGTATCAGTTGCAACACACTTCTCCAGCTCATTTGCTACATTATTGAGCTTTCTTGCATTTGGTCTTGATCAACCAAGCTCCCTAGTCATAAACTTTCTGACTCATTCTCACACATTAGCCTAGTTTCTCGGGTGTAGGAACGCCAAAGAACAAAAGCCTAAGGTGATAATCCCTCCTCTTCACACTTAACTCCTCCATGAAACAAATTCCTTCAGCTCTGAACCTTCGTGTGCCTTCTGACACACACAACTGTGTATTTGACATCATCATATTTATTTATTTATTTATGACCTTATTGAACTGTGAAATCCCACCCTAATGTCAGAAACTCTGATCACTTGCTATTTAGCACTAAGAGCCTCAGAAGATTTAACAGGCTGGATGTGAAAAAGGAGTAACAGAAAATGCCACTGCTCTGCTTCTCTGCCCTGGAGTGAAAAAAAAAACTTTGTATTAGTTTCTTTCTCTGATGCCTACAAATATTAAGCAGAGTAAACAAAAGTTTTATGATTTTCTAGTCTGTTTTCCTCGTGGTCTCAGCATCAGAGGATGGAAAAAGCAGAAGGGCCAGTCAGCTGAACTGCATCTTCAAGGATTAAGTATGCTATAGCATCATCTGTATTCCTTTCTGAAGATATACATTGTCATGAGAGCAGCAAGGAATATTGATTACATTATTTGTAGCCAATGTTTGTAAGACTCAGGTTTACTCTGGACTTTCTGAGTCATCAGAATAACTGTGACAAGCCTCAGCTCTGTCCTTGTGATCAGCAAACCACTTGTGTAGTTAATGGCTCATTACTATGGAAGTAACAATCAAAGCAACTTCACATATAAAGCAATTTTGGTTTTATCTAACCTCTTCTATGTAATTATATACTTGTTTTCAACTATGGGCAAATATTAATTTCCTTCCAATGATCTAAAGTAACTAGCATAAATAAACCCATGATCAATGAAACTTTGTGCAGTTTTATCTTTATTTTAATTGTTTTGCACATGAATCATTTAAATTACTGATTAGAAAACACTTCCACTGAATCACTTGCTAAACAAAACTTCAAAATCAGTCTGGCTTGTCCCAGCAGGAAGGGTGGAAAAATGTCCACATTAAGGGTTCAGAAGTATTAGAGAGGATATGGAAAACAAAGATATATGTAATAGAAAATAGTCAGGATAATTTTTTTCTTACTGACAAACTCTTCAAAACTCTTTTAGGTAATCCTAGAGTTTCAGTAAGCTCTATTGATTTAAAGAATGATTCACAGTTGTACTGGAAATGAAGGAGCTTTTAAAGTGCAATCACCAAACCCATAGTTTATTTCACATCTTACCGCTCAACTTTAGAACGAATATAATTCAAATCACCATACAATGATGATTGATGTTTTTCATCAACACCCAATTATCATTCCATCATGGCACAAGACTTTAAAGTAGAGTTGTTTGAGCCAAGTAAAGCACAAAGTGAGCATCTGAAAATCCAGACCTGTGCTCTTGCAAAACTACTAACCAAGCCACATTAATTATTTTCTAACATGTTAGGTCATGTTAGTTGTGTATGGGTATACAAGATGAGGCATTAATTTTAATCTTATGTTCAGATATCTCATTTCACTCTTTTCTGATTAAGAATCAAATCTTCAAAGAGATTTTTATTTCAAAATGGGCTAGCACTGGAACACAGTTTTGGTGGGATAATTTCTAAGTTTTTTCAATTTCACTGGACTTCTCTAATTATTTGATACTGTCCATTCACAGGCTATCCTCATATGTTGCTGGGTACTTCAAGACAATTAGAAATCCACTAAACTGTGGAGAATATACATACATGCTTTACATTATATATATATGTATATACACAATGTGTGTATATATATATATCTTCATATATACATAAATATATATATATAGAGAGAGAGAGAGAGATAGCCTATCACCTAACATGAAACAGAAAAAGAGTTATCTCTACACCATCTGACATGACCTGACATGATTGTAGTTGAAAATTAAGTTCCATAATTCAGAAGCCAGTTGTTTGGAGTTGGTTTTTTTCCAGCATTGCACAGTAACAGCAACAAAATGATGGGAGGTTATGGGAATAAGAGGAAGTGTTTTAAACATGCAAATACTTCAAAAATGTAGGTGGTAGAAGACCTACTAGTAATCTATGCAAATTGTTACTGTATCCTACGTTCTACATTTCTTTTAACCGTGATAAGTAGTATCTTATTTTCATACTAAAACTTATGTATAAGCTGTACTTGGATCACAGTATACATTTTGTCCTTAGGGACTTTAAAATAACCAATTCACAGCTTACATAATAAACACTTCATATTTTGATAAAATGCTGTCACCTCAGGTGGGCATAAAAGCCCATAAAAAACTAGTAAATAATTTTTTAAAATAACACATACCAATAAGAAAAAGATAGATAATTCATTTAAAAACTCTCTAGTGTCTCTTAGCTAAGTGCAACATAGTAACCAAAATTGGAACTTATGTTTTGCCTGACAGATACCTCAAAAAAGATAAGCATTTTTAAAATTTTCATCTGTGGAAAGGATCTTAGTTTTATCTTGCAGCTCAAAGTATGTTATCTCCCATACTGCACTTTCTAGTTCTGAATTTTTGGTATTGTGCTATAAGTGTTTTATGGCTTACAGATTTTTCAGGGAAGAAACAACGGATGCATTCTAATGGAGTGTGGGGGATGTCATTTTAATGCACTTGAACTTTGCAGCAATGACATCTGAAATAAAATAAAAAAGAGTTTTTTAAAAGATATCTTCAATTTTCTTTTTAAAAATCCAACAAGTTTCAAAAAGCATTCATTTTTTTTAGTTTAGTTTACCATATGAACCATATTTGGCTGATTCAGTAGTTATATTGTTTTTTCAGAAGGTAAACTTATTTTATTCTTATTTTCATTGGAGGAGAAAGGAGAAATGTGTTTTAACACATTTTCATTTTCTAGTGAAGCCCTTCTAAAAGAAATTATATGCCTCAATCCAGTAGAAATAGAAGAATGAAATCATACACTAAGATAAAATGCCTTCAGGTACATGCCCTGTGATCACTAGAACATATTATTACTGCATCACTCCAGACATATGACACATACCTTCTACATTTAGTTGCCTGTTCTTTTCAGATAACCATTTAAAACAAAAAAAAAGCACAAACACACTTTCACACAGAGGTTTACAACAACCTTCTTGGCTAACTGCTTGGGTGACATTTTGATTCCAAATCTATTTTGATTTGATATTTGTTTCTGTTGTACTTCCTGTATTTTACCTTGAGGAAGAAATTATTAAAGATAATGCCTGTTAAGTTTGGCCTCCTATCTTTTGAAAACCAATGTGAATATAATGTATTTTCCCTTAAGATCTTTGGAAATTTCTTCAAGGATTTCCAAAGGCCCCTTTATACCAGTCTGTCAGTATAAAGCTGATGTAAAGTGGATGCAAATAGAATATTCATTCCCTTTAAAGACAATCTGCAGTGCTTACACATAGTGTAAACAAGAGCCATGTCCCAAAATGCTTGTTTCCAATGGACTGATTTTTGTTGTTTGTTCAAAATTTAATTCAAACAAAACTATCTCTATGAAAGGGAATTTGTTTACCTTAAAGACTCCTATAACCTAACAGTCTAATTTTTATGACTCTTTCACTTATGCACAGTACCAGATGTCTGTTCACACTATAACCCTGTGGAAAATAACTTCATTATCTGCAGGTAACAATCCATCATTAGTTACCAATTAGAAATTCATGAGAGACTGTGGAAAGACTCTGCATTCAGTCTGGTTGCTTCCAGTGTGTGAGGCCTATCTTAAAAAGAACAGTTCAATGTCAGACAGAGTTCTGCGCTGCGCTGCCATCCTGAATGACAACTCTTCTGTTGCAAATACTCTCCTCTTTTGACATATATCCTAAAGTATTTCATTTGGGATCCCCAAACTGAAGGTTGATGCACTTAAAAGAGGAGCTTTCTACACCAACAGAATTTAATTTTTTTCTGCTCTTATGAGCGTAGCAAATGATGTTAGCTTATTTAACATCCATGCCTGGTTTGAGATCAACACGGGAAATGAAATCTCCTGGGTGAAGTTCATAACTGTAACTGGAAGTGATATGATATCTTTTTAAAAATGGGATCTTCTAATTAACAGCAAAACAGATAAAGAGTGAGCAGTGAGTAGGAACAATTGCATGGTATTAAATTACTTTCAGGAAAATTGCTTTTCCTGCAATCAAGAAAAAATGCAATATGGCCTCTTGAGAGATAAGTACAGTTCTTCTCAGTCTTTCGTCAATGAACCACAGGTGCTGATACCACTTCTTTTCTTGGTCAAAAGTTAAGTGATGCATTTACTAAATATGCTGATAATTGTTTAGGCTAATGCCTTATGCATATATCAAGAAAGCCCTTCTTTCATGCTGAACAGTAATGGGCATCAAATGTTGCAGAAGAAAGCAGACAGCACTTCCGTGCCCTGTGTATTCAGGTGGGATATAGTTCATTCAGAGCCCAGCTCATTTTTAGGTGACAGTCATCCATGTACACAGATGCCTCCTGGTGCCACAACCACAGGTCAGCCTTGATCTGCTCTTTTGAAGTTACTGCACTGTCTAAACTTGTTGCTTCAGCCAATGTCAGACAGATACCAGCCTTCTCTAATTTTATGTGAACTAGTTGAGCAGGACAATATTTTCCTTCTCAGGTAGGTCTAAAGATATCTTCACTTATTATATTTTCAGAGCTAGCGTGGGTGCGAATTTTTCAGCAAATGCTGATAAATGCCTTGATATTTATATTGCCACTGATTGAACCTATTTCTAAGAGGGGCTTACATGCAAAGCTGAAGACAGGTAACATGAATGATAACAAGATTACTGTATAGAAATGTGTATGATAACATAAGTGCTGTCTGAATATGTTCAGGACAAGACAAGTAACCCTAGGCAACGCAAATTTTAACACTGAATTGTGAAAAGTTCCTATATTGTATGAGATGAAACCACAGTGTGTCCCCAAGCTGCCCATTGCACACCACTGTTTGCACAGTGCGTGAGCTGGGGGTGAGACATTAGCACATTAACACACTTTCTGTTCTGGGGCACATTTACAAACAACCACAATGTATGATGGAGAACTTTCAAACTGCTCAGGTGCCAATCCTGGCCACAATTTCCTAAGACTATTCAGTTCATAATTGCATATGATAACACAAAATTATATATCCATATTGCCTAACTACATGTTTATACTCTAATGGCATAGTTAAGATACCCAGTTTTAAAATTAGTGTGGCATTACTCAGTAAACAGCTTTTCAAAGCTTTATTTTTACTGATTTTAATTTGCTTCTAGAAAACACAAATTTGTATCCATGGTATGGTACGCTGTAAGAACATTTAAAACTATTTCATAATGCATATTCACATGGGGCCAAAATTAATAGACATATTTGACTATCTGTGTCTTGATTTTTGAAACCTTAGCAGTCTGACTTTAATGTTCTGTTCTTATGGTTTGTGTCTGATTGTTTGAAATAGTTTATGGGTTTGAATTTTCTAAAGAAAAAAAAATCCTGCTTTCAAATTGTGTAATCCATCAGGAAAAATCTACACATTTCATAAATGAAGACAATATTATTTCTCTATACTATTATATTAAAAATGTTTTTGCAGGAAATCAATGGACTTAGCTGAAGAATGTCACTTTTATATATAAGGAGACGTGAATTCAATGCAAACATCTACTATATTGTTCATTATTGCGCTCAGTGGTTCAGTAGATATTTTCAAAGATAAATGATTTTGTGGCAGCCTTTGTTCTATGTCTCTTTTGGCCTCAGCCATCCTCTACTACAAAAAGCAGCAAAGTGCAAAAAATTTCTTTTGCTTCCAGGTGCTAACAGGGGGTAAAAAGCTGCCTTACAGAGTAATATTTGCAACACTCAGTACATAGCAAAATTGAACCCATTGAGTCTTTGTCATCAATGTATTTTCTGTACTCATTTTTTTCCAAATCTATGATAACTAATAATTCCAGAAACATTTATACTGCAGAAACTATTACTTTTACAATGCTTTCTCTTGGAAGTGGCTAAATGTTTTAAAATTAAAGAAAATAAAGAATACTTTAAGGAAAATTAAAAGGTACAGAAAGTGTTATTTAAAAATAGTAGATGTTTCAAACACACTGGGGAACTGACAGAAGCACAGAATCCAGTCTAATACCTGGTGGATAAACTGTGACCAGAAGATTAATGGGATGTTTCTTTGTTTCTCGTCTTTGGACTTTGGACTAACGATTCCAATTACATGATTTAGCTGAACTACTACATTTATTTTAGAAATATAAAAAGTGTTGATTTTAAAATACTGGTTGAAGAGATGTCCACAGAGCACTTAGGGAACTAGTTCCAGTGACTAATTGTCCTCATTCCTAACTAGTATGCCTATTGATTTTTCTTGGCTATAGCTTGCATCCACTGGATTGTACCATAACATTTTGCCTGAGCTCACACTGCATAGGTGAATACAGACCCAGGTAAGCACATAGTAAGAAATTACTCACCTTAGACCAAGTTGTGACTCCTGAGGGATCTTGCTTCAGGAGTGACTGACAAAGAACAGCTTCATATTGCACATAATGTTTTAATCCATTCCTTATACCTTGTATTTATCTTTTGTCATTTAAGTTTTTGACTGAAACACAAAACTATGTGATACCAAGCAATGTACTAGACAGAAGTCTAGTACAGTGTAACACTGATTTTGACCAAACTTACAATCCCAATAGAACAAGTGGTTATTTTGACAAGATCATATTAAATGATCCTCTAAACATTCTTTTGATTGCTTATTGAGAATTATCCAGCATTGAGCGTATTATTTACCATGTCAGATGTCTAACTGCTTATTTCAGAACTAAGAAAACACCTAGAATAAGATGGGTCCTCACTCTCTTTTTTTCCAAAACTATCCTTAGAAACAGTAACTTTATTGCAATTTCTGAAAATGTTCATGGTTTCTCTGAATTATTAGAAAGCAGGACAAGCAGATTCCAAGTATGAATTTAAATAATATTAAAGATCCATATTATCTGAAAGACTCTTAATTTACAGACAAAAGGCTATAATATTTAAAAGCTATTTAATAATGTACCTAGACACAATTGAAAATTAAAAAAAAATAGTAATAATCAATTGGAAAACACATATAACTTATCTTTTTCTCCAAATGCAGAAATGGAGTATTTGTCAAACCTATCCCTGATTTTCAACCCACTCCAGTCAGGAAGAACTGGCTTAGTTTCAGCAGGTTATAAAGGGACTTTTAGACAGCATGGATCATTTTGACAGAGGATGAGGTGAGCATTGGGAACAGTAAACTGTGGAAAAGCATATGTGGTCCAGCCATAACCAGTGTTATCCCTTAGAGGTGCTATCCTAGAGTTCCGAAAGCTGAATTTAGCCCATGACTTTTATAATCAAGAACAGGCTTTTCAATGAGCTCCCAAATTGTAAATACACAGAGAAGGCAAAAAAGGAAAAAAGATATGAGTGTAGTTGGACAAATTCTACTTATAGCAAGGAAACTAACATCTCAAAAAAGTCAGTGTGTTAGAAAAAAAAGAAAATAACAACAGAGATTAAAATAGCAAGCAGTTGAGTTACAGATACATAACTAAAAATGTAAGTGATACTCATGACTGCAAGATGTCACATTCTGCTTTTGAAATACTGCCCCACCACTGTATTTACTTATTATACAGGCCTTGTGAGCCATCTGAAACCTGGAATCAAATTAGTAAGAATAGTAAATTCTCTTTTGTTTTTTTTATCCCCTTAACTCATAGATACTTACTTAGGTTTGTTGGTTTTTTGTTGTTTTTTTTTTTTCCTAAAGCAATCCATTTAGTAGGTGGAACAGCCCACCTTTTTTTTTCCAAGGAGAATTAGGCTTTCTGAAGTAACCCAAACTAAAGGGTCTCAAGTCAGGCACACAGCTAGTGAAAGTGATGCTTTTAGGTTCAAATGAAATAAATATCTTCAGATTTGGTGTTTCTTGGGTTTGGGTTTCTTTTTTTTTTGGTGTTTTGTTGTTTTGTTTGGGGTTTTTTTTGGCATGGGCCTGACAGTTCTACAGAAAACAAAACAAGACAATCTGCTTTTGTTAAAATGATTAGGCAAAATTTAAAGCTTCTTGCAGAAAAAAAAAAATTTACTGACAGTTACACACATTCACATTCATCCAAGGGTGGAATATGTCCTTTGGGAAGCTATATGTTTTCAGTAACTCTAATTTCTGAAAAGATAAAAAACAGTAAAAGCAGCCAAATTCCTAAGTGACAACTTACTAGTGGGGAAAACCTGATTAGAGAATAATTGCAGTTCACCATCCTTGGCCTGGCTACTCCTATGCTGACATGACCTGAAAAGGAATGAAACCCATCTCAAGAATTGCTTATGTTCTTTAACACAGAGGATTTGGAAAAGAAAAAGCACATTGAAGAAATCATGGCATGCAGTAAACTGGACATGCAATTACATAGAGAAAGGCACTGCTAATGTGGCAATACATAAAATATAGTCTAGAAATTAGATTAGGGGTTGGATTTTGTGCTTCTATGAAGTGACTTGGCTACTGGCTAGTCCAGTGTACTAGCAAGGCAGATTATTAATAATCAGGATCAAAATACCATGCCATGTATTCATCCTTTTATCTCAAACATCAACAAAATATTATTCCTTCATTTCAATATTGTTTCATCTGATTGCCAGTTATGTAAACTAAGGTAAAGTGTGGTTGTTTTCTTGTGCACAGAAGCTTTTGGAATAATTCCAACTTCATTCTCATTCTTGGTGGTCTTATTAGAAGAACAGCATTTTTAGTCACAAACTTTTCAGTTATACAACCGGCAGCACTTACTTAGAGGTGGACTTACATTTGGATTTAGTAATTGAAAAGTATGGGGTAAACACACATAACAGGATTTTCAGTGCTAAACCCTTATCCTATCAGGTTGCTCCAGTAAGTGGATACTAAAAATGCACATGGGGCATTTTACAACCAATGGAAAGAGAGATTTCTATGGTCTAGCTAATACTCTCCATTGACCGTATCATGAGCTTGGACACCTCACACCATCTTGATAGGCTCCTACATTTAAAAAGGGCCTGAACAAATTTCAAGACCATCATCTGATGTAAAAATGCTGGCCCAGGTTAGTTCTGTAAGTCTCTCCTAGTACTTGTCTGCATCTTTAGATGGTGGAATAATACTTAGTCTCTGCATGCTGGTTTGAAAATCTGTAAATGTATTTAGAAATATATTACATAAAAATGAATTTGGAAACAATTTATTATTGATTATCAGGTCTTTTATTTTTCTTTTTTTATCCCTCAGATCTTTGCCAGCAGGCCTTTTATTACTGAAATGTATAATAAGGTGGGAGTTTGGGTTCACAGCAATCACCTGCACCCTTATACACAATGACAGTCCCACTGTTACTCATGCTGGCACGTCCATGTATCAAATCAGCTCATGGCTTTTGAGTGTTCTAGAACATTTTTAGGTGTGAGACACTCAATGAGTTACTGACCTGGATGTTTTATCTTTCTATTCCAGTCTTTGTTGTTCTCTTGATGAATTGCTCACTTAATGTCTAGAAAAATAAAGCCATCAATATCAATAATAGTGCCAATGAACTGTGGCAAACTAAGATATTATAATACAGCAGGTTAGCAATATTGCATGTCCGAGGCTTATGATATAATGATGATGATGATGACTGGAATATAAATTTACCTCTACGAAAATAATACTGCAAACAATTAGAATAAAAGAGAACTTTAAATTACATGTAGCCTGCTTTATCCTTAGCGGAGTATTAACTATAAAGTTATAGATGAAAATACAACATATTTTAATTGTTTATTACACAGACGCAAGGCAAAACCCAAATTAAACCTCACTGTGCTATTTATAAATAATATGTATTTTAAGCTACAATATATTTGATGTATAATACCATAAAACTTGCACTCAGTTTAAACAAACTTTGTCCAACTAATGTTTAAAAAACATCCAGTTAAAGAAAATGTCATGGGTTTACCAGTAAGATTGTTTCTTTAATTTGGGAATTAATGCTATCTGTACCCTAACAGAACTGTCTTGTTTAAATCTTTTTAGAAATTAACCCATTAATGTGATAAATATATTTTCATTTCTGCTGCTGATACGAAGAGGGAAGTTGTCTTTTTGCCATATTCAGTATACAAAAGATATTAAATTACTCAAAACTCTGTTCACATCATTGTGTAGTCACTTTCCAGTCAAAGGGAAACAAAGTCTAAAGCATGCATTAGCACTCTCTTCTGCCACACAGTAATTGGTCTAACCTCCTAAATCACATTAAATTTACCTTCCTTTTGATGACTCAAGTCTGAAAGGAAATAAGCATACCCATATTTAAAGTTCCTATTTACCTTTCCCTTTGTCTTAACAGAGATAATCTGGAGCTTTGTCCTAGCAATATAGATGCTAATTTTACTATCTGGGAAAATCACAACTTGTGACTCTATAAGACCACATAAAAAACTCCACTTCTACTTTCCTATTGTTGGCATCCATAATAAAATTTTGTGAATAATTTTCTTTTTTCTCTCTCCCTCTGACTTTTATTCAATTCATATTAATAAAGCTTTTCCTTCTCAACACAAAGTAGAGAAAAATATATGAAAGCTGAAATGACTAGGAATATGAAAAAGTTGCTTTATCACTAAAAAAGACATATACATCAGGTGACCCCCTGGTAAATATACTAGAAGTTTTTTATCAAGAAGTCCTGGAAATTACGAACCCAAAAATACACCCTTAGAATTTACTCCAGGATGATGCCTTCTTCTGAAACTGCTTAGCAATTGCTAAGACTAGTGAGATTCAGTCTCATCTCAGCAATGACCTTGCTGGCACACAGAACTGACATTGCACTTTCCCTTCTAGGCAAAGGTAAGACTGGGCATAATTTTATAGACACCTATTGCTCATTTTACCCCAAGTTCCATCTTCTCATTCCACTAGACCCATCAGATCCACCGAGATAAAGTGCTAATGTACTTCATTTCTAACCTGTTTGGTCAAAAAGACCCAAGGTTTCTGGCACTTAATCTGTTGAAACTGATGTCCATGTGGCTGAACTGGTTAAGGAGCAATTGCACAAGCAATTGTGACAATAGATCAAGGCTGGCTGATGCACACCTGATACACACCAACCCATCCCAATTACTTCATTCTCCCTTCCCCAGGCTGCCCTGGCCCTGGCAGATTTTGCTGAAGCTTCTAAATCTGCAGGAAAAAGCCCCATGCAGGATTAGCCAAAGTTCAGATCTGGTAAAAAGGAGGTGACAAGAAAAAGTACTCAAGAAGAAACAGGAAGGAGAGGAGAGGTTGAAGGAGGAAGCCAGAATCTGGGAATAGCAGAGGTTGCTGGGGACAGGGACCTTCTCAACCTTCCTGGAGGCATTCGGGATAGCCGAGGTGACAGACTGCAGAGCACTTGTCCCTGCATTCACCTGGTCTTTCTCCTGCCACACTGAAGGGCACTTTGGCAATAGTTTCAAGGAGACCAGAACTGGACTCCAAGTGAGAGAGAAATAGAGCTTACT
The DNA here is from genome assembly GCA_013398275.1 of Promerops cafer. Lineage (NCBI taxonomy): Eukaryota > Metazoa > Chordata > Aves > Passeriformes > Nectariniidae > Promerops > Promerops cafer. Next base: position 330,425 of record VZSE01027393.1, read on the forward strand.
TGAAGAAAGACATGATTAGGTAGTGTACTGTTCCAAAGAGATATTTAAGTGCATCCAGAGCCTTTAAACACATTTTGCCAGAGATTTCAGCATGTAGTTCTGAAATAAATGGAGGAACTTCCCACCTAAGGTATTTTTAGCTTTGCACTCCCTCCTAAAATTAGGGCAGGAGCAGATGTTTTCTCTTTTCCCCAGCTGGAGATTCCTGCCCCAGGCCACCTGTGACTGACTGAGTCTGTGGGGCAACCCCCTACCTCACCCCAAGGAAATTCAACCAAGTCGATGCCAACAATCTGCACTGTTAGAGTTGATCTCTTTTGTTATGCCTGAAGCAAATTAGTGTGTTTGTGCTGAGAGCCTGAAGAAGGTAGGTATGAGCAGCTGCTGTGAGCCAGATCTGGCACCCCTGGACCCAGCAGAAAGCATCTGTCCTTGATTGCAGGTCCCTAAACAACCCCTTTCTCACAAAACACAGGAGGATGAGTGTAATTACCCCTCTCTTATTCTACAGTGCAATGATTAAATCTCTCACCTCAGACTGGGAGACAGAGTTTTAATACTTTTCCTGCACAGGGTAATGTGCATCTGCATGTTTTTGATGTCCAGTTTTCAGATTACTGAGCATTTCAGAGCTTGGTAATTTGTCCTTCCCTCTGCAGTGAAATCTAAAGCAGGATACAAAAACCCTTACCATCATCTAGTGAAATTCTTGTCATCTAGAGCTTGTTTACCCGGGATAGGAAAGATGAAGAGTCCAGGCTCTCGCCACCTCCCCAGTGAACATTCCCTGTTTAGTTTGAACCCAAGCCTCTTCCTGCTGTCTCAAAACACACCCCAGACAGCAGTAGTTTGACACAGCTCTCTGTCAGAATGAGCACCTCATCATCCACTTGCTGAGATAAGCACTCAAGCAGAGAAGGAAATTAACTACAGGATAATGCTGTAATGCTGTAACCACAAAAGTAAAAGGGGTATTATGTCATATGGTCTCACTTTAAATGAAGAGCAGAAATTAAGATTTGATCTGAGTCTGCTGGCTGGTTTAGGCCCTGCCAGCCAGCCAGGCAGAACGATGTCTGATTTATATACCTCAAATATGTTTGAAACCTAAGCTAAAGGCAGTCACATGATGATGATTTGGCAACTCCAATGTATGAGCAGTTGCAAACTTGGACATGGAAGAAATTTAACTGATAAAAACTTCAGTTCTTATAATAATCAACCTCTGCAGAGTTAAGTGACAGCCAAGGAGGCCCTTTGAGGCTATGTATTTTAGACTTTGCAAACATAACAGCCACTCAGAAACCTGAAGCTATTTTGTACCTCAATAGTAAAATAGACTAAAGCATGGTCTCACCACCTTGGAGGACAGTGCTTGTATGACAGCTATCCTCTGGCACATGGTTTCAGGGAGGGTGGGAGTAAGGAGAGATCTGGGAGACCTTGCTGGTGCAGTTCCTCTCTGCCTTAGTCCTTTGCCCTTAACAGCCAGCACTTGAAGTTGCAGTGACCAACAGCTGTCCCACCCTTTGAGGGCTGTGCGTGAGCAGCTTGTTTACTAAACCTCCAGTCCTGGCTTACTTTCTGCTGCCAGGAGTTTTAGGGTCTGTTTTCCACCAGGATTCATTAAGTTATCATACAGCGTGCCAAGTTTCCATCAGCCCAGCAAAAACTTTTTCAGTTCCAAACCCTGTTTTCCTGATGGCAGTGCTCTACACTGTTAGATTTTTGGAGCTGTCTTGGCCAGAGAAATCTACTTATGAAGTTAAATTTTCCTAAGAAGCTTATGGGAACATACACATTTCAATAAGGCAGAAGATTACTGGACACAGGGACTAGTGCTTTCTAGAATCAAAATTATAAGAAGTGGGAGCAGTCAAACATAAAAACACAGAGACAAAAAAAAACCCCAAGCTGTAGACATATACAGAATTTTGGACAGAGATGCCCAAGGCTTCAGGTCCTAAAAATCCAAAGACTAATCCCAACACTGTGATCCTGAAACTGGTTTGGTTTTCCTGAGAATCAGTAAACCAAACCTCTCCAGGTCTTATTCGGAGATGAAACAGAAAACAGTAGCAATAAATGTAGCAAATAAAAACCTTTCCTGCCTGAAGGTGGAACTTCAATCCTTCTCAGCACATTTTGTGAGTATGCAGGTATCCAACACCCAGTGCAATTAAGTAAGTCCTTAATTCCTGTCCACTGAAGTAAACAGAGGTGAAGTCATTGATTCAGCTGGGTTCTGAGCTTGCCTCGATCCGCAGATTGCAAGGATGTGACTGTAATGACTAACTGCATTACTAATACCTGCTTATTTCTTGTGTGAAGGAAATGCTGCTCAGAAGCTGTTCAGTGGGACAAGGGGACTGTTCTAAGTAAAGCAGAATTTTGCAATTGTTTTTTTACCACACAGAGGAGATCTAGAAATCTGCATCCTTTTTTTAACTACAGAGTACAATTAATGACAGGTGTGTGTTTTTTGGAAAGGGAGCTGGAATTTCTTTATCAAATGGCACATGATCTCAACAACAGAGCAATGAGTAGTCATTGCATCAAGGATTTTTAAAGACCTTCCTAAAAGGATTAAGGAACTGCAGACTATGAAATCTTACATCCATATTAGGAAAACTAGTCGAAGCCTTCATAAAATATCCAGTCATCAATCAAAAAGTGATAAATATTTTATAGTAAGGAAGAATGGACAGTACTATTACAGAAGAAAGTAGTACCTCAAAAATTTACCAGTGGTTTTGAAAGGTTCTCAAGAGCAGGCATACATGGGAAATACAGGTTATGTAGTGAGTGCAGATTTTAAAACTGTTTTAGAGCATTCATTTCCAAGCAAAAAAGCTGGAATCGCAGCATGGAAGATCCCATCAAAAATTCAGATCCGATCCAAGTATACAGGAAAAGAGTAGAAAAAACCATCTGATTTTACAAGAAAAGAAGATGCCCAGGATCTGTGCTGAGGCTTGCGTTGTTCAATACAATAATAAATGATTTAGAAAAGGAAGATGATTTTACAGTTCCTGTCAATTCAAGGTTTCAAAAATGAATATTCATAATATTTGCTGGCTGGGTAATGAACTGTCAGGGGAAATGTAATGCTTATAAATGCAGAATCATAAACAAAGCCAGTTCTAATGAGATCTATATACTGGTGGGCTGATAACTAGTATTACTACTACAGAAAGTGATCTTGGAGTTAGTAAGTTTGTAAAAATCTGTTCAATGCCCAGTACTGGTTACAAAGGTGAATAATGAAAGCCTAGAATAAAGTAAAAAAGCAAAAATATTATTATGTGATTATTATAAATCTTACAGTTTGCCATTTTGATTATTATTTCCTTATTTGTGTCAAAAGAATATAGTAGCATAAGAACAGGTAAAAAGGCAACAATTATAATCAAAAGTCCTGATTTCCTTCCATATCAGCACATGTTAAGTTGACTAGAACTTGTACATTTGGAAGAGAGAAGACTCAATGGATTACGCTAGAAGTCACTGGTGAAAATCATAAGTCAGTGAGTATGAAGACAATGTAGTTATTCAGATGTTTATAGACAAAACTAAGGGGCAACAAGTGAAGTTATCAAGCACTAGTGTGCAAGGAAAAATGAAGATCTGTGCATGCACTGTGTATAACTACTTAAGTCATAGAATTCACTGTAAATGAGCAGAGAAGCCAAAATATGAACTGGTTAAAAAGTAATATAAAAAGTATATAGTAAAATAATGCATCCATGGCCCTAAATTACAAAGATCCAGCTCTGATTTCAGGATACTATGGACTGCAGAAAGCTGGAAAAAACAGGCAGGTGAAGCATCATGCACGATGCCTTTTCCCAAGGCATGAACTGCTTTCCTAGGGAGAGAGACAAGGTGCTTCGCTCTGACCCACTATTGGTTGTTTTAATATTATGTGCCTAATTATATCAAACCAAATATCTGAGTTTCTGTGGGAATCACATAAAAAATTATTTCCTTCTAACAACAAAACAAAACTTTGAAGTAACAAGAAATACCTCAAGTTTGAACATTTTTCTTGAACTTCTTTGTCAGGCCACATTCAGATAAATTTCTTTCCACTGATGGCAGCTGGAATACTTCTAGTTATTCCAATGCCTAATTCTCCCTTTATCATTTTTATCACACATATGTCCACAGTATTTAAAATAATACTGAATATAGACGCCTCTCCCTGGAGCCTTTTACAAGTCAGAGACAAAATTCTCATTGATTGCTGTGGGTGCAAACATTGTTAACTCATTAGGAAGGGACTGGCTTTTTGACAATTGATTTAAAGGCAGGGAAGTGGAATACGCAGGTGTTTGTACTTCATTGCTAGCTCTGGGAACCTATTATCATAACATTTTACTACATTGCTTTCTTATTACTAAGTGTGGGCAGAGCTACAGTGTGTCTCAAGCAGCATGACACTTTCCCACAAAAAATTATCATTGCTTTTTCTTATCTGGGAGCTTTGCCACTGGTTACTGAGCTGATTACTCCACTGAGCACCCGAGCACACTCTGTACACTGCTCTTATTAACCAAAGAGTAAAGTTTAAATAGGAAGTTTACTGGAATTAGTGCTTCAGCCCTGCCAACAAATTTACCAGATCCACCCCATAGGGATGGGGATTCTCATGATGGCTGCATAGGTGAGAAGACCACAGAATTTCAATGTTAGCTTTATGCTACACGAATCAGACTTGAACAGCTTATACTAAATAACCTCTTTTCTACTATCTACCCAGCCAAGACTGAATAACAAAGAGCAATCTTGCTAAATGAGACTTCCTTTTCTATGATTTGAGTGATAGCTTCTTACTCCTTGGGACAGTCTACTACCTTTTGTGTTGACAGCTGAGGAGAAAAATCTCAATACAGCCTGGTATCCAAGCTCTTTGATTGAGTATCCACAGTGGACTGAACTTTTCCTAGCACTGCATGAGACCACCACTGCTATGCAAGGCTTATTTTTGAACTGTGGAATCTCACGTCCCAACCAGCAAAGCACCACCCACAGCAACATCTGAAACCAGTAAGGTTAGTTGGGGTCTCTTGACCAAGGTATTACTGTAAAGACTTCACAAGTGATATTGAAGGAGCTGATCCTTTGAGTTCACAGAAGAAACTTTGTAAGGATTTGGAAAATATTGTAAAGTCATTCATGTCCTATTGAAAAAAAAAAAAAAAAAGAGGACTGGAAGAACACAATAGTCCCTGTAACTTAATTTATATTCTCATGATAAAGATTTAATAACACTATACTATACTGATCTGTGGTTATAAATTCAATGGACTTTACTTAGGTCTTTCACATAAGAGAGAGAATTAGGCAAAGTTGTAAAGGCCATGTGAATTGGATGGCAGCAGCTTATATTACTGTATAATGAATGCAGCCACTACCTTATAACTTTACAATACTTCTCTACAGAGATAGCAATGCTTCAACTGAATGCATCATAGGAAACAAAATGTATTCCAAACTAGGTAGGAAAATACTTTATGATCCTGGAAAAGAAACCTAATCCATCAAAACTCCTCCTTTGTAGCATTTTATTAAACATAAAACTAAAAAGTATTTAATCATACATATTATACAAAGGCATGGTGATTTAGAAGACACTGAGGAATGCTCAGCTAAGACAATAACTCTCATTTGGCAAAAGTAATGGGGAATTCAAAATAGAATTTTTCAAATATTATTCCTTCAGACAGGCCGCACTGTGAATTCTATGTATTACATAAGCTAGCAGATATTCAGAAGCTGTATGAATCACAGAAGAGCCAACAGAAAGAGTAGACTTGTATCAGAGGGCAGATCAACAGCTTCTACCAGCTCTTACTGCAGCTGGTTAAATTGTGGCTTCTGCCAGTCCCCTCCACTCCTCTGCTGCGTGATAAAATGGCTGTTCCTGTTCAGACCAGATTTTCACTGTTTGTGTTCATCATCTAGTATTTCTGACCAGTTCAGTAGAATTAGTCCTGTTCTCTCCCAGAGACCTTGACATAGTGGATTGGCCACCATACAGCTTTCATTCTGGAGAGTATCTCTAACTTTAGGACAAAGAGACACAAGAAAACAAGCCATGAGAGAGCCAATTGCACATATCTTCAGTTTACTGTGTGTCAGTAGCTGTAAACACAAATTCATTAAAATTATCTACTCTCTTTGCCTGTCCTCTCTATTCTGCTTCAGGCTGGGGTCCTGTCTCCCACTTATCTCATTAAAAAAATTTCTGTGTTTATCTGGCTTTATGAATCAGGGCACCTTTCCCAGAGGCTGGTGTTTTCCCAGGCTTGTTTACCTGTCTGAGGAATTTGCATTAAGCTCTCACTCCAGTGATCCAGGAATATTATACAAAGAACACAGTTGAAAAGAGAAGTTGTTTTTTTTTTTTTTTTTGGGGGGGGGGGGGGGGGGGGGG
>VZSE01027393.1:336962-370563 GCA_013398275.1 Promerops cafer
TTTTTTTGTTTGTTGGTTTGGTTTGGTTTGTTTTTGTTTGTTTTTTTGGTTGGGTTTGTTTGTTTGTTTGTTTGTTTCGGGGGTTTTTTGCATTTGCATTTGCTGATATTCTAGCATACATCTCAGTATAATCGTTTCTGAAGTTACCATGTTTCCAGATCTCAATGTGAAACAAGTTATCACTAATTAATATAGATAGTGTAGAAACAATTAACGGCTGAGGAGAATTAGATGAGAGTTCCTGTCTCACTACCTATTACTATCTGCTCTTTTGTGACGAAGAAAGTGATGCAGCCAGTGAACTAAATCCATAGGTGTACAAAGATGTAAAGCCTAGAAGAAATCTGAAGTAAGAATATTAAGATATCATAATATCTCAGGTAACATACATTCGTAAATCTTGGAGGAAAGCTATAATATTGTTAGTTTTTTCCACTGATTCTCTTAGACATATTTGCTCAGAGCACATTCCATGTAAAATGTGAAATGGATGTCCAAATCTTGCCACAGCCTCTAGAAAAGTACAGTCTGTCCGAATTTTCAGGGTTGTCCCATGTAAACTACATAAATTCATTAGGTGACACCCTTTTAGCTTAAAAACTTCTGAGGTATTTACCTTTACTTCTGAGGTATTTACCTTTACACCTATACTCAAAAGTGGAAAATGGATGCTTATCTCTCCCCAATTCCTCTCATTTAATGGGTGAGTTGGATTGGTACTTGAACTCAGTTAAAAGTCCCCAGAGAAGACACAAATGTTAATTGTGGCCAGGACTAAAATTAACCACATCTGATCCTATAGTAGCATAAAGTGCATAATTGCTTAGCTGCTAGAATGCCCACCAGGAAGTTCTCTCAGGAAGTGAGAGAACTGACATTTATTTCTGAGTTATCCCAAGGGAGTAAATGCACATCTCCAGCACACCAGTGGCAAGGTACCAAGCAACAGGGTAACTTGGAAAGGATCACATCCCCTGGGATGTGCAGGCAGGAGTGACAAGGCTAGAAGAAGAGCAGATTGGAGATGTCCCTGCTGCAGCCCATGTTTAAAGTTGGACCCTCAGTTTGGAGGGGCAGGGCTGGGCTTCTATCCCTGACTCCCAGTGCCACTTGTGTTCACTAGACAGTGACTGTTTAATATAAAACACCTACGCATTTCAAGACTCAGCAGCATAATATCTGCTCTGACCTGACCACTCTTTCTGCATACAGCACAATAATTTTTCATCTCGTCTTGGTAATATAGAAACAGAAGATGAAATGGATTAAGGCCGAAGTTATCTCCATTGAATTCAGTGGCAGAGCTCCAATTTAAGTGAGATCAGTAATCAAACTTAAATTATGAATGCAGATCCACAACATAAATTAATGGCAAAAGTGAGATTACAATAGATAAACTGTTGGCAGGATTTACACATAGACAAGCCACTCATTCTTCTGAGACTTAACTCCACTTATGCAAAACTATGTTCAATTAAAATCTCATGGAAAAACTGGGACCATTACAGTAATATTTCTAAAATGTAAAAAAAAAAAAAAAATCCTAAATGTGGTAGAGGCCACATGCTTAAAATATGGGCAGGATGCTTTGCATAGTGACAAAGGTTTGATTAATCCTGAAACATTAATGTCATCAGAATCCCATTTCTTTTGTTTTACCTATCATGTCTGACTGGAGCCATATTGTGCCACTAATGCAAGGTCTATAGGATATTTGTCCACCTTAGACTTCTCCTTACAGAGGGAGCAGTGTAACTCTGATTTTTCCATACTGTGTCACAGGTATCTTCCGTGCTATGTAAACGGCCAAAAAAAAATAGACAGAATCCTCTTACCTGCTTTTATATTTTCTATTTAATATAAATATGAATAATCCTACACTCAGTATTAGCACTGAATTTCATAGAGACTGTTTTTCAGATCTGGATTCAAGCACATAAAATATTTGGTGACAGCATGTAAATCCAAGGTTCTGTATTCCAGAACCTGCTGCAGAAGCATCCTCTGTAGAAGTCAGGTGACTGAGGTACTTGAGGGAGGACATTCACAAGATGAGCATCCTTGATTACAGGACAGAGAAAAAGTGATACTCTAGATGAAACTCTTTTGCAGGTAGGTCCTTGAAGTCCAGGGAAGCATAAGTTTAGGTCCTCTGTTGATGCAGGATTCCGTGCAGCAAGCATATACCTGCAGTTGAAATGAAGCTGCAGCATTGGTGCTGGAACTAAGCTGTGAACATTGCAGTTGTCAGCACTGTGGCTGCAAAGTGGGGAGAGAGGGGTGGATGCACAAATCCTCATACAGACAGTCTAAATCTTGTTATTTAGTATAAAATAGATGAGTCAAATCCCAGGATACCTCTTTCCATATGACTGACTAACCACCAGACTCTAAAGTTAGGTTTGAATGGCTCACTGACTTGTGAAATTGCATGCTCCAGCTCCACAAGAAGGGTCTGTGAGCACTTTGTGTGTCTTGCTGCTCTGCCCTTCACCCTCTGTCAGTGTGTGGCTTGGGGCTTCGCATTTCCCTGGGAGGGAGGTGGCAGATATGCATATGAATTCTTTCAGGGTGGGAAGAAAAATTAATTAAGTGCTTCCTTTGCAACTGGTGTAATCCCCAGGCTTTTATGTAAAAAGGTGCTTGTCCAGTCAATAACTTTCAGAAGAAAAGCTGAATCCTGCTCAATTACTTAAAGGAATGGTTTCAAGTTTCCACTGCAGGGGAAAGGGGAGCAAGTGGCAGATCTCAAAAAGACAGAAGCCCTTTTGGCAGACATTCATTGAGCACCTCAGTGTATGTCAGCTTAATATATATGTCTGACTTCTCTAGTGACCCTGAGCAGGTCTCTGCACAGTATAAGGATCTGGGGTTCCATGTGAAGTATCTGTTTCTCCAGGCCTGTCAGGGGAAATTAACTAAAACTTTTGGATTTCATTCTACATTTTGGATAAAAAAGTTAAGAGCTTTGGTGCCTCATTTTTAAATAACTGCTAACTTTCTTCAACTGAGATACTCTTTTAGAGTATATCAAGCACAGTGATATATTTGAAAATATCAAACACTGATATTTTAGAGAATTAAAATAGAGATCCGATCATATATATTATATATATAATATATATTATAATATATTATTCATGGCAATTAACATGAAGTAGTTTGCCAAATTTTCATTTTGTGAGAGATAGGGAGGGAGAAGATTAAGCCAGATGACATGACCTGTCAGTGCCATTTTCCATGTATTGCCCACCAATGCAGAGGTTAATTCAAGGAAGCAGAATATGCCACAGACTCTGATTTGTAGGTATAAAGTCATAGTTGGGATATGTTTGTGCACAGCTTATATTAAAAGCAGAAAGCTTTAAATAATGCTGAATACATAGTAATTGACTTTCTTAATCAGAAAGCCAGAATCAACAATTTTCTCCTCTTTCAGCTGGCTCTTAAGAGTCATTTGTCAAACCAGACAAACCAATAAGAGAATCATGTTTTCCAAGTGAATTTGCTCTAATGGCTTGGAATACATTTTCTCAACAACCCTTCTTCCTATTAAACTCAAGTCGCTGATGATACAGTAAATCCAGATTAGGGATTTTAGTACCACATTCTAAAATTATCTTGGCTACAGAATAAAAAAAGCCCTCTAACATAGTCTGAACTCAATCTACTGCGAATTTGTTAAAACCAAACCAAAGGTGGGGTTCTTGCTATGCTGTCAGGCTTTATGCAGAATCGGGTATTGTTTGTCACTCCACTCTAGCTTTGTGCCAGATCAGGTGGCATTTTGCAGCACCTGCAACTGCCAGAAAGTCAGGAGAGAAGCATAATGTCAACATACTTTGTTTGTTGTGTGCTCTGGGTAATTCAGCATAGATGTGATTGTTTGCACATAACTAATCCATATCCTATTTGTACTGCTGAGTCACCTGGTAAAGCAGAGGCTCTGTAAGAGTTATCAGGGAAGCAAAATCCTATTTACCCACCAAAGGAATGGAAAGGAAGCTCAACAGAGTGTAAGCAAAACAGAAATTAATTATAAAACCTACAGGAGCTTAAGGATGCCAGCAACATCTTTTATGAATATGTGTACTCAGTGAGATTGTACTTAACATACACCTGGTGCACACACTCGTAGCCACTGCCTATAGCAGAGAAGGTCCAAGGAATTGTTCTTGCCATGTGAGGATATCTTGACTGTCTGACCCAGCATGTCTGGTACTGGACAAACCACATGCTGACTCTGAGGATCTTCTCAGAATAGCAGCCCAGGCATTTGCCCACAGGATCTACCACTTGGAGGGCATCCTGTGAAATACCTGCATGATTTGCCCTTCACATTTGTGTATATATGTGGTGAAAAGTCTTATTTCACTAAATCTATATCAAATCAACAATATCCTCTTCCTTTTTTTAAAAAAGGGAGTTGGATGGAAAAAATGAAAAAACAAAAACCCACAACCAACTTTTCAGAATTATAAACCTTTAAATATTGACTGTGCAGTGTTTTTTCCTGTGAATGAATGTGGTTTTTCCTTATTCTTTGTGGCTTTTTTAAAAATGCTTTGGAGTCTTGGTCCATTTGTTAAGAAAATCCCTTTATTTTCTCATCAGGCTTCCCACTGTTGTAGGACAATATCTCATTTCCCTCGTCTTTTTCGTCCTCTCTCTCTCCCAAATACATCCTAGAACGTTTCTTCTTATTAGAAAGGCCAGTGCATTACTCCAGTACTAGTTTTGAATGTGCACAAATTGGAAGCACCTTAGACTGGCACACTACTGGGTCTATTCCCTTCTAAATGAAGTATATCAAAGTGACACAAACTTCAATGCCCTGCTGCTTTGGCTTCTGATCACTCTTGTACTCACAGAAAAAAAGAAAAAAAATCCAATAAAACCAAAACCTCTGCTAAAAGTTTCTTGTTAATAAACTGAGAAGAGGATATATATTGAAGGCATTACTGAAGGCAGTTGAAGTAACCCACTCAAAGACAATAGTTAGATCTTTTTCCAGTGTGCTGTATTCATTTGAGGTTGTGGTTAAATACAAAAGATTTATATCAGAGTTTCCACTTAATGAAAGTATTTGTGTGGATGATCTCTGTTTAGTTGATGTTAGTAGGGCTTCTGCAAGATGCAATTTTCAACAAAGCAGCAGACTATCTTGTTGAGACTATTATCAAAAATTCATTAAATTATGGGTGTTGATTTTAATACAACATAACTGTCATTCTTGATTTCTTATGTTTTTTCTATGCTGGAAGAGGAATGTCTTACTGGAGAAACTAATACATCTGCTGTTTCACGAGCACAAATTGAGTCTATTACCTGAATATCCTGTACATGTAGAAAATAACTAATCCCACCTCACGGTACATGTGATAATGTACAGGAAATAAGAAAAGGGAGAAATCTTATGGTTCTTCTGTAATACATTTATTGTGGTGCCATTAGAGGAGGCCAGACTGAACACAGGAGGGAAAGATGAGGAATCACGTAGACATCTCTTTTATATTCATGTGAATTACTCACATATACCAGTGTCTGAGGTGCTTAACCCTGTCTGTCAGGTGGAGGTATTGCCTCCACACTCCTACCAGCACCACAGTGCTTCCTCTCTTGTGCTTCCCAGGGAGTCACGCTGTTAACCTGGGGCTCTGCTTAAGCTGGTCCTGTTTAAGCCCTGCACTGCCCATACTGCCCTCAGTCAGATCCTTTTCTTTGTATCCTTCCCAGGTTCTTGCCTTCTCACAGCTCCAGCCTGTCACCTCGGCTTTCCCTTCTGTCTAAAGAAAAAATGCCAAGAGGCAATTTGTCTACAACAGCAATGAAGTGTTTAATAGCAAGTGAAATTACAGATTTCATAAAGGTAACAATGTAAATAAATCAAATATTATTTGACAGGACACCACACAATGTTATGAACAGTAAACTAGAATGCTGTAAAGACATCAGAAAGCACAAGTAAAGTAAAGACATCAGACACAGCACAAATTAGAAACCAGCAGCTCTTGAAATACAACTATAAACATGGAGTATTTTTTGAGTAAAGTCTTATAGGGACAACCTTTGACCCTAATTTGCATATATATTTTAATTAACTAATTAAATTAAAAAACAAAAAAACCAGCTTAGATATCACTACAGTTTGCTTTTGTGAGAAGAATGGGGAAAAAAACCCCAAAAACGCTGCTCTGCTGGCACTGTTTTGTGTCATTTGCTTAGGTAATTATAGAAATTATAAAAGTCATGATCAAAAGTTAAGTCATGTACTTAATCAGGAAGACTAACCTACTGTCCTCCGAGGACTGGAGGAGGGGAGCCAAGAGAAGGAGACTTGACTGGACCTGAGCCTCTGGCAAGTTAGACTTCCCAAAGAGATGGTTGCAAAAAAAGGACAATAGAGCTCATTGACATATAAACAGGGGGATAATAGTTTGAAGTGGGAAGATTTCTCTGTGGTATGCTGCAGTTGAATTAGACTTGAAGCAGTAATTAATATACAGCAAATGAGATGCCTTTGTTATGTATGCAGTCAGAGGAACAGTCTCTTCTGGTCTTAAAATATATTAATTTATGTACAGGGGAAAAAAATACCCTCACAACCTGAGAGAATCAGTGGAGTGCACAAGGAATAGTAATTAATTTTCTAGTTATTATTTTAACAAGAAAATTGCAAAGCAAATCTCAACAATTTTTTAGATAATTCAAGGTTTTCCAAACTGGAAATACCAACATTTCAACTGTTTATAGCTTTGTATTCCTGTCTTTTCCCTTTCCCCCTCCCTTTCACCAGTGAATGAATGATGCTCAGGGATGTCACTCCATTCATTTGCTTTCTCCCACCCTCTTCTCTCTCTATTATTCTCAGGAATTCCTCATTTTTGAAAATGTTACAGAGCAGTGCTAGGAAAACTGAAGGTCCCCAGTCTCCAGTCCCCAGCTGTTTCCCCCTAGCTCGTTCTGAGCAGCCCTGCCTCTCACCAGCTGCCAGAACCCACACAGGGCAGCAGCCACACACCCACAGCCACACCAACACCTTCTCCCTCCCCTCCCCACCCTCTCTGCTGGTGGCTGGCAAGAGCTTAGCTTAGGAGCAACTCCTGCAACCCACCACCACCACCTGCACTTTTCCCCAAGGAAAAGGATCTGGAAGTTTTATGGGGCAATTCAAAGTGGCTACAGCAGTTAGGAAAATCTGGGCATCTGCATTTCCCTCCTTTTTCCTGTCTTCAATGAAGTGTTATATGGCAAATACAAATTGTCTTAAAGAGAAAAAACAAATGAGGGACTTTGCACATGTTCATAGAGTGAAATCCAGACCTTACAAAATGACCAATAAGTTAATGACCGCTACAAACCAGGACTTAATCATGTACTCACAGTTTATTAAAAAAACAATCACAGTGTTGTCTTCAGACAATTTACTAATACTCAATATGTAAAGTTTTCTTTAGAGTTGTCTGGCAAGAGAGTGGGGGAAATGCAGACTCTACCATTAGAGACATTTAGGAGCAGTTTTATCAACAGTTGGATTATGAATGTGTGAAAATATCACTCCAATCCTTTCAAATTGCTATTTAATTGGTATTTAATAAAAACCCAAACATTTAAAAGAAGAAAAGGTATCACAGAAAGAGTTTTCTTAAACTAGCACAATCTGGCATTGAGGAATTTGGAAGGTGTTTTATATGGATTTTTGTGGGTTTTAGCTGGGTGGCTGAAGTATACTACATTAATTTTGAGTCTGCACTTACAGAGTGCAGCAGAGTAAAGAGTAAACAATCAGGTTTGTTTACTCTCTGAATTGTGATACTCTTGGTCTTTCATTGATTTAAAGGTATGTTGATCATATTTTATGCTTTGACAGCTCCTGCCAATCCAAGATCTCAAATGCTTTTTAGTAGTTAATTAGCAAAAGCTGCAGAATATTTCTCACTCTTTAAGCCAGATACTATAATGTTGAAAATGAAAATACTTTCTGTGCACTAATGAAAGAAAAGTGCATGATAGTGAAAAAAAATCTTTTGTTGTGATAGGTGTTAGGAATTCTATTCTGTATACAGAGGGGAAAAAAACCCAGCAGAAAAGTTGATAGTCACAGTCAGTTAGTAAGACTGCAAATATGTACAAACTACAACTACTCTAGCAGTAACCACGGCTGGAATATGGATTTCGAGAGGTGCTCAGTACCCAGTTATTCCTGTGTTTCTTCAAGTAAATGCCCAAATAAAAACAACCAGAACTGTAGTTCATACAAAGAGCCAACTGGCAGTTCCCTTCTTTACCTTCTAAACAAGTTTCCTCCCGGTCAGAGATTACAGGATGTGAAAGCCTTGTTTCTGCTATGATGGTAATGGGAAAATGTGGTAAGGAAAGGCCAGAGAGAGCATGTGCTGCTCCAGGCAATGCTAATGAGGGGGCCATTCATTAGTACAGTAGCCTTCCCTGACATAAATCTGCCCTGATCTGTTAACATTTGCTAATATGTAGTTTACTGTAATAAATTAGAATAAATTGTACCAGCTAAATTGCCTGCAAAGCTGCAGTTTCTCTTTGCAAGACTTGAGCTGCCTGTTTGGTTCATTGGCTTGTTGATTGCTCTGCTCTGTGTGGCTCCTGCACCACCAGCCCCAGCTCCCCCCCTACAGATCCACATGCACCCAGGAGGTCTAAGCAAAACAAAATCCCAACCATTGAGTTTCGCTTGGTTTCATTCTGAAATCGTGCAAAATCAGACACCTTATTTTTAGAGAAGGTAGTGAATGAAGTTCTCAAATGAGTTTTCTAAGAAGATTCCAGACAACCTGGGCTGAGATTTGGAGTAGGTAGGTCCAGACTGAGATGCTAAGCCAAGACAGTACTGCTCAGAAGATCAAGCTCTTTTGCAAGTGGGTACAGTAAATTGTTGATGCATATGCTGCCATCAGCACTGTTGACCACAGAATCTAGTTGAATAAGTAGAAAAATTAAACAATTGCTCCTTAACCTGTTCCTTTTCTTAGGATGAAGTCTGACATGGCAGACAACAAAAAAAAAGGGGAAACTACTTTTTGCGATTGGCTGTGAATTCCCTTATACCACTGATGCAGGTGATGCATGTGAGCAGATTTAAGAAGCTAAACAAGAAGAAAAATTAAATTTTTCCCTCCATGGGTTTAGTATGCTGATGATCCAGAAAGCTGAACCCAGTTAATTGAAGAGTCAGACAACTCAATCAAGTGAACCAAACCAGCAGTGATTATGAAAGAGGAAGTGTGCTGCTCCCCTTTCATAACAGCAGAAGGAACATAAGTTGAGAGATCTTTCTGTAAAGCAAAATTCCACCCTCAAAGATCCTACATATTATTTAAATAGTCTGCAATCAGTAACATCCTTACGTAAATATCATTAATAGAATCTAGATGTAGTATCACAAAACAGTTGAGGTTGGAAGTGACCTACGAAGGTCACTTGATCCAACCCTTCTGCTCCAGCAGGGCTGCCTTGGTTGTACACAACCTCCCTGGGCAACTTCTGCCAGTGCTCTGTCACCTCACAGTAAAAAGTGCTGAAGTTCAGAGGGGTCCTTCTGAGTTTCAGTTTGTGTCTTTTGCCTCTGGTCCTGTCACTCAGCACCGCTGAAAAGAGACAGACTTCTTCTTTTTTGTACCTTTCCTTCAGATATTTGTACACATTAATGAGACACTCCCCTCCAGGCTGAATAGTCCCAGCTGTCTTGGCCTTTATCCACATGAGAGACTGCTTATTGAATTCTTTGAGGAAAACTGTATATATTCCTTCTCCTGTGAGGTCAGGTGATAGAAGACAGGATGCAATGTGCATTAGAATCTATTATTTGATTCTGTTGAAGTGTCTCTCTTTATAATAATTTGAAATCTTGTGTGTAGGATCAATAGAATCTAAAGAGTGATTCATCCCATCTTAAAGGAACTGTCTAAAAACCGGTGAGATGAACTATGCCCTAAAATTCCCTACTTCAGTAAAGAAGGCATAGTGCAATTTTTCACACTGAAGGAGAATAAACTTGGACAAAATTGTCTCTTGTAAGTTACAGAGACATCTAAAAAAGAATTTGCTACAACATAAACTAAAAATACAACTGATGTGTTTATTCTGCACAGAAGATATGCAGGGGGTATTCTAATGTGCTAAATTAATACTATGGTCCCTAAAAATAACATTCAAATTATTTTTAAAAAATCTTTTCTCAACAGCAGAAATCTTATGTCTTTCACATAACAAGATATGGAAGTTTCAATCTTTAAAAACAGTCCCCGGCAAACAAATTTACTACAAATATGCTATGATTTGGTTCTTGGGGAAATATTACACAAGTTGGCCTAGACCACAAATGTTTTTATATCAGCTGCTATTTCTGGGGTAATTTATGAAGCAGGATAGGACACAGGATAATTGTCATTGCAAGGAAGATACTTAATGTATTGGATATTGATCACATAGCAATTTACTGTAGAAATTCAGTTTCAGTACACTACTGTATTCTTTTTGTTTAATCAATAGCCTCTGGTTTGTCTGAAGCTTTTTGCACATGAAAGTACATACAGTGGGAGAAAGGAGAAATTATGGATGAGCTTCAGAGGAGCTTTGATGGGATACAGATTCAGCTTCCTTTTAATCATCTGGATATCATCTGGACAATCATCTGCTTCTTCACAAAAGAAAACAAACACCAGACATTCTTGGCATGAGATTTAAGTTGGCTGGTATTAAACAGCAGCTGTAGATCAAGTCCCTCCATAGTAAACCCTCTGCCCCTCCCTCAATAGTGATACTAATTTTAAATATTTAGGTTTCCATGTAGATGAGATGTGTACTTCTGGAGACACACTCATGCATTTGCTTATAGAAAAGGGGTTGAGACGAAATTAGGTGTGTTTCATTATTTGAAGACTTGTTATACTGCGCCTGTCAGGAGAGGTTTAGCACTGTAATTAATGTTTCCATGAATTAAACACAGAAGTCTAGTACATACAGTGACAGTATTTAAGTAAAATATATGGTTGCTCTATCATCTGTTTAACAGACTTTGTCAGTTCATATTTAATGTTTATTTTGAATATCAGTCAATGTCTGACTGTTCTTCCTCTAAAATACCATTGTTCCGTTACACGGGAAAGAAACGTAAATCTATAGTACTACAAAGAACAAGAGAGTCTTTTCAATATTCTCCAGGTACTCAGAACATTTGACATGGAGCTTAAGTGCAGATATATATCTGGGGTAGCACCTCTGCATATGCTTTATTGGTCCTGAAAATAATCCCAAACACTGAAAACACTGAAAGTTGAAACGACACTTTATACATCCTATTTCACTTCAAAATGCTGCAAATAATATTTAAAATATTTTTGCCAGTTTACAAGAATATAAGCTAATAAGCAAGTAGATAAACATGCTTTACTGGAATATCTGAATTCAGATTGTCAAAATCTTAAGGGTCTGAAAGGAAAAGAAGAAGTTATCAAGATAGTTCAGATACCCACTTTCATTATTGTCAGTAAGGTCTCTGACAGGGGGAAAAATTTAAAAGTCCAGGTACTTCTGTACCTGTTGTAATGACAACCGCTAGATGTTGTGAAAATCTAGTTGATAAAGTGAATGATCTTTCAGTCCAGTTGACAGTCAGTGCACACTAATCAGAAGGATAAATCTAGTTTGGTTTACTCTCACTTCTTGTTCCATTATCTGTCTGCAGATTGGGTCTTGAAGAATTTGTGACTTCCGTGTTTCTCTGAAATTGGATCTGGAATAACTAGGAAACTCCATGAACTAAAATCTTTCACCCAAGTGAAGAGGGTTGCAATCAGACATTATCTTTCAATATTCTGCAAGAAAACAGTACAGCAGCTGAAAGCAAAAGGAATGCAGGGGAGCCCACAAGCATCATCCAGAACTAAATGCATACAGAGGATGTCTTAAGAGGTTCTACCATTCAGAAGCTAGCCACAACGTTATTTTATTGATAGCAGATAAGTAAAGAAGCATAGTAATGATAAGCAGGAAGACAAGGTCATGCTGACATCAGGAGATGGATTTTGGGACAGAGAAATGCAGGAAAAACATGGTAGATTACAGGCTAGAAACTAAGATAGAAAGCCACTACACAATATAAGGGGAGGTTTCCTTATTTTACCATTTCAACATTTTTTTAAATGGTTCAAGTCCTTTGTCAACTCTGGTTCACAATGCAGGGCCCAGATAGTTTCAATGACAGAGCTGACTGTATCTCATCACAAGAGTACTGCTCCTGAGATGAAGAATACAGGACTAGTTCCAGAGACCATTCCTTAGGGTTATATCAAATAAAGGATGTTCAGAGATAAAGAATTAGCCTATTTTATTCAGGGAGATGGATCTACTATGCTCTGGAGTTTTTTAAGACTTTCATTTTCAGAGAAAATGAAATGAGAAAATGATGTGACATGTTATACTTCATATTTCCAAAGCTGCTTTCCAAAAGTATATGTGAATTCACACTAACCAATTTTGCTACATACATTTAGCTCTTTTTTTTACTATTGAAGCTATTAACTAAGTAAACCCACATTAAACTAAGAAACTTTTACAATTATCTTTTGAGAAGATTTACACATCATTTATTTTGAAACACAAACTTAATTGAACATATGTTTTTACCTAGAGAGGAGCCTACTTGTTTACCTGTAACCACACAATGTGGTGAGATTGCCACATAAATGGACTGGGCAAGCGAGTGATGAATTTGGTCTCCAATATTTCTGACCTCTCATTATATCAGTGAGGAAAATATAGACTCAAGAGATACGCAGTCAAGTGAACTTATTCCAGACAAAAATAAGGAATGAAAACTGAAATATAACAGAGAAATAGAGGAAGATTTCAGAAGAGAGAATAAAAACTACTTATTTCCATCATTTTTTTCCTTACATTCTTTAGGATTCTGTATTCTAATTACTTTTCAAGGCCAATGGTTAACTCTCCCCATTCTAATCAGGAGAAATGTAAAAAACCCACGATTAAATAAATCAATTGGGTACCTATTTACCTCTTTTTCTACCAGTTCTACCACTGAACCTTCTACATCAAAATAATGTGTTCCTTGAATTGCTGACCAGTTCTCCATAACTAGCCCATGGGATAGTTTAATATGTGCAGAACATTATTCACACTGCATGTGACTTAATCTTTATAGCAACAGACTTTCCCGAACAATAGTTCATAAACACAAGCCATTCTGTTATTACTCCAGAGACAAAGAACTAGAGCAGATTTTGCTCTAGAGTGTATGGGCAACTCTTTTCCTCTTTTGAAATGTGCAGAGTAAGCACAAACTTGCACCCAAAAACTTGGAAATAGGGTTTTTCCCACTGTCCAGTGTTATGGCATGGATATGATCACACACATGCTGAAGTGAGCACACTGTTATGCCCCATTCCGCTCAGGGAGTTTGGGGAAAGACTGTTTGGTTCACTCTGGGTGGTGCAAAGGAGAAACAAAATTCTTAGGATGTTCAATAACAAACTTTTATGTGCAAACTTTAGAACATTAAGGTAGAATAAGGTACTAGACAAATTTTAAAATGTAGCCATTTTGGTTAGAACTGCAAAAATATAAAACCATAAAAACAACACTTCAGAAAATGTTTAAGGGGAAAAGAGGAGAGAGAAAGAAAGGACAAGAGTAGAAAGGTAAATAATCACCACTCATGGGTTCAGCAGCAAGAGCTGGTTGTTGCAATTCCAGTGTCTGCTGGTCAAAGCCATGGTCACAGTCTTGGTCCGTCGGGGGTGGGGGAAGCCCAGGAAACACAAAGTCCAATGGGTTAATATATGTTCAGGTATAGGTGTGAACACCCAGGTACCTCCCCTGGGGTGGGGAATTTTACACTGTATGGGTATGTTCCCTGTATAAGAATGGAGGCTAATTTAAGTGATTTGAATAACTTTTTGAAGATGTTATATTAACTGTAACAAAGTTAGTCTACTACTTTCAGTGTGTAAGTTTGAATCACACCCAAATTAGACACTTCAAACAGTCAAAACTCTGCTCTAAACCCCCCGCCAGGGTCTCTTCTGGATGAAAAAAATTACGAATCTCAGACTTTTTATGGTGGAAAAGTCTCTTCCACAACATACCTGAAGACTGTTGACATTAGAATCATTCAGATTTATTCTGTTATGGTAACAATAATAGAATACTTACAATAAATGGACCTGAAATTTATTACCATAAAAATAATTTAGAAAAAAGAAACTGGTTAAAATATTTTTAATTGGACTACATTAACATACCCTCTGTTCCTATAGCAACTGCAGTGGAGTGATCAAAAAGGGGAAAATACCCAAATACTGAAAGTTGAACTACAACTGGTTTGCCAGATGCTAGGTAGAATGAACACAGCAGAACTCTGTTACAAATTGCTCATAAAGTGACTTGATTTAGCCACAAAGCGAGCCCCAAAAAGGGTATTTTTACAGTTATTTATTAAAGAAAAGACTGCAGTTTACATTTACACTACATGAGCAATTGTGGATGCGTAGAAGAAAACTGATGCTGTACATACTTCAGAGATCCATTTTGGGCTACCTCTGCTCTGATTCTATGGACTGAATACACGTCTTGGTTAAAACTGATAGTAGGTTCAAAATGATAGGAGATGATCATAGACTTTCTGACTTGAAAGTGACCCACAAAGATCACTGAGTCAAACTCCTGGCCCTGAACAGGAGGACCCTAATCCTTGACGACCTGACAAACAAAAATATGGAATGACTGCTCAATCCTCTAAACTTCATTTTCTTAGAAAAATCTAGAATAAAGTACCCAAAACATTATCAAAATCACTGCAGAAGTCTCAAAAAATATCTACTTAAAGTAAGAAATACACAATTCTTTATAAGCTTTGCAATCAAACCTCAGGCTGCCTCACTCAGCATGTGAGAGCAATGGGACGCTGCAGATATTTTAGCTGGAGCCACTAGCTGTTAAGCAAATATCTTTCTTTCAAACTATTCACTTCCCTTTTGGTTTTAAGTTACAAGGGCAAACAGAGCTAAAAGAACAAGCTGAAGAAAAGAGGCACTGAAATTCTGCAAAGGAACCAACCAGAAAAAGGCATTCCTTCATTTTCTCATATTCGCACAAATGGAAATATGAAAAGTGAAATGCTAATGGGACTTTCAAAGTGTTGAGTATCTTGGGCAATTTAAATCCTTACTGCAGAGAGAAAGACATTTCCACAGAGTTATTCTCTGCCAATATCAGAAATTCCCCTTTATTAAACAAGTTCAAGTAACAGCTCAGTGTTTCCAAACTTAAAGAAAATGTGAACTGTTATGTTTTCCACAGAGCAAAAGAAACATATTTTCTTCTCTGGAATAAGTAATTTTACATTAAGTGAAACAACACAACCAGAAAAATATATTAAAAATAATAAGAAGAATAATAATTAAAAAAAAAAAGAAGTTCAATCTGGAAACCACAGCTAACAGCAGAGAGTAAAGTCCCGGAAGCATATCCCACATGGAAAATGAAATTGTTACTGCTGTACGTGACAATTTCATTACCTCTGTAATGGCACTTCTGTTGCTTTCCTCTGGAACTAGAAAATATTTTACTCCATGATTCAAAAGTTTGACTGTATTTGGTAATCCTGACTTTCTGTCAGAAACAGTACATATTCTAGAAGATTATAAAATATTTGTATTTTATAAAATATTTTTTTAATCAAGGACCCAACTTTCCTACCTCAAATTCCAATTTGAAGTTATTCCTAGAGAACAAGCAAGGATAAAGAAATTTGACAGAGACAGACTGACTGCAGATGTCTTGGCTAGGATGGTACAATTCCATATTGTGGAACGCAAAAGAAAGACAGGAAAAAATTACCTATATTAAAAGTATGAAAACTAGAACTCCATTTTATCTTAATGTCATATTAAGAACTTAGAAAGCAGCAATACATCCAGTGATGAGGTCACTGATAGACCTGATACAGGATTTTTGTATCTTTAGGATTTTTAGATGATTTTCAGAAAATATCACATAATTTCAGATCTTTGATGAGAGAGAAAATGTTCCCAATGTACAGGACAGCTAGAATTGCACTTTCTGGAGCACTAGTAGCATTGCATGAAAACCCAAGTTCATGTTCTCTCGAAAGGGATGCATGGTCTCATCATCATTAACCATCACAAAGAAACCACATGCTGTAATTCACTTTACTGAGATGCTACTGCCAGGATAAGGAACAACGCGCTAAAAGCATTACTAATGACAGACATACACATCAAAGCATGCCTTCTGGAGACTTTCTGCTCTATAAAGCAGAAAATACCTGCAAAATATAATACTTTGTTTATCTATTAACAGTGCTGAGAATGGCCAAGTGTTCATACTCCAGAGGTAGCCATATCTCAGGAGAAAACACCTCAGGAAGTTAGTCCCTATTATGGATAAAGCCATAAGATGGAGTTTTGTTTAAAAAGGCAGGATTAAGCAGTAGCTCTAGAGGATTTGGAAGCTGGCACAAAAGCTTGCATCCCATGTTTGAAATAAGCTGAGGCCCATCACCAGCAAAAATGCTAAATCAGTAGCATACACAGATTTATGAAAAATTATTCCTAGTCAAGCAATCAACATAACTAGGAGATCTGTAATATATCTTTTATTTATTAAAAGTTACAGGAATTACAAGATAGCAGCAGATTAATACTCCATTTTCTATGAAGTGCACTGAACGGAGGGCAAAACTAAGGTCATAGGCAAAGATGTTTTTATTGTTTATAAAGCCAACTGGTTGCTCTGGTTGTGTTGTGACCTAACACCACTCTGACCAAGAGTTTCTTATTTCTTCTTTGCACTTCCCTATCATCATTTCTACTTGTGTGCACTGATTCTTGCTTACAGGCAGAGACTCTTTTGATCTTTGAAAGACGTGTAAAAAACCTGACTTGTGAGACAATAGACCTCCATGCCCCACGGTAGAACACAAATCAGTCAGTGTCAATAGGGAATTTAAGCACAAATTATCATCTAATAGGTGCTTTGCAAGCAAATGAAGACAGAGTTGCAAGACATCCTAGAGTGTCACAGCAGTTACCAAGCATAAAATTAAAGACCTCAAAAAAGAATGCATCAAATAACAATGCTTTTGTTTCACACTAGCAGGAGAATGAATGACAGAAGAAAAAAAAGCAGTAAAATATAGGGGATGATAATGATCCAAAGCCAAGTTACGCAGGTCAGCAGATCTGAGTACAGCCCTCAAGAAGTACTTTTAAGTACTTTTAATTAAGAATGCAAAACCTAAACTGCATTGGAACAAAGTGCATGTGCAACACATGGCATATTGCCCTGCAGTAGGCAAGGCAAGCAATGAAGAGTCATCAGTGACCTTGTCATATGCAGCTATGTTATGCCAGGATGTGAACTTAACAAGAATCTCATGGGTCAGTGACACCCAGTGCTTCTGATTTTTCTGCAAGATTTGCAAACATCACACAATAGCAAATAACATCAACAGATGATCCAGAGATTACATTAAATAGAACCCAAACATCACACAGAGAAGACTAGTACAACCATGATGATGTGAAGGGAGAGGATGGATTCCTGGAACATGTGTGCACTGTTGAAGTCTGACTCCAGCAGGTCAAGAAGGCTTTCACGGAGAACACAAAACAGTTACTAAAGGAACCTGTGCATACAACTCTAATCAAGGGATATGGCCTGGAACTGTTCATTAGTTGTTTCCTAAGGTGTGAAGAGACATTCCCTTACAACAAAACTATTAATGAAGTACATGCTGAGCTCATACTATCTCAGTGAAGTTATACACAATATGCAATGAAGACTGCTTATATTTTCTGAAAAAAGTATTAAGTTGTGCATTCTCTAAAACCATCATCTTGGAAACACCTCCAATCCAGACTTCATGCTCTCCGATAGTGCTAAGAGAGGATTTTCCCTGGATCTGTCAATAATCCACAAGACTGCTCTGACAGTCATGTTGGAGGCAGCTAGTAGTTTTCCTTCTTCATCCAGAGTGAAAACAAGTAATATGAAAGCATCCCTTACTAAGACAGAGTAAGTTATTATATGTGTATTAGAGTTTGTTACATTGAAGCAGATTTACAGTAACCAAATGATGAAATCAGTGGAGTACTGACAGATACAGGGAGATGGCTAAGAAAGTCACTACAAGTTTCTCAAATGTTGGCTGCAGATGTTTGTCTACAAGTAACTGTATTCTTTAAGAACCTCTGAATCCTCAGTTAGTGAATTAACTGCTTGCAAAATAAGGAACTGTTCTCGGCATGTTGCTCCAGGCAGCGTGAAATGTGCACTAGGGATCTCCTGCAACCAAAACCCAGGCAGGACTTTGATAACAGTAGTCTTGGGTTTAGGAACAATTTAAGGTAGCTGACCGCTGCTATGGGCCTAAGTCACTAACTCAGCAGTATTTGAAAACAGTGGAAACTGAGTTTTCACTTACATGCTAGAATTCTGTGCTCAAGCTATCCTTCTGTGACTGAATGGAAGCTGAATTTACCAGGTTAATAATCGAGAAAATATATGTGGAACACTGTCCTTGACTATCTTAAAGCAGAAATAAACTGTCTTTTTTTCTGAGAGTGACTTTGTTCTATACATCACCTTTAAGTATGTTCTTTTTCTTCTTTTTCTTTTTCTTTTTTTCTTTTTTTCTTTTTCCAGTATTTTGGGAGAGAGAGGGAGGGAAGGAAGAGGAGGACATCAGTAGCTCCAAGTTGTTTTCCAAATACAGATTTTATTTTTCTGTACATAATATTTTGGTCAACTTGTAACATCCATTTTGCCTGATGCTGACCTTCCTTTCTGCTTATATAAGGGTGAAAATGGAGAATTACTGGATTAGTCTACAGACATCTACAGTCTTTCCTTGACCTTATGCCTCTTCACGCTGAAGAAGCTCCTGGCTTTGGATAACACAAAGTTTTGGAGAAGGAAAGCAGAAGGAGTTGGAGTCCATCTGCTAGTAACAAGAGCTTCCCCTGACGAGCCCTAATATTTGCAATTGGAAATCCAAAGAAGAGTTAATGCCTGCTTCAAAGCCTGAGGCACAGATAACTTCACTTTCACTCTACCTGGCCACAAACCAGAGCTGCTGGCCTTCTTAGTATGTGGCAGCCAGTAAGAATTGGGTCTAAACTGGACCCTAGCTTTCCTCATTCCTGTGAATCAAAGAATCTCAAAATACCTTCCTATGTCTGGACACAAACAAAGCTTCTATTCTTATTGACATTTGACAACATTATTCCAAAAAAGAGCTCACACCTTCACAGACAATGCGATTCCCAGAGACATGTGATTCCATGTCACTGCACTGCACATAACTATACACAGTTATGAGTAATTAATATGTATATATTACTTATTATTTTATTACGTGTTTATTTTGGAGAGGCATAAACTATCTGCAAAGCTCTTTTTTAAGCTGTTTTTTATCTTTGACTTGTCTTGGCTTGAAAATTACCAAGTTTATTCTGCGGGCAATGGGAATGGGTCTTGTTTAGTTTGAAAAAAATATGTCCTATTGTCTCTGGTACCAAATTCCAACTCAGAAACAGCAAAGGAAGTTACTTTTCCCACATATTTCATTAAGAAAGCAAAAGACATGGTTTTTCCAGCTTTGACAAGTTCCTATGAAATCAGACTATGAAGCAGTAGTCCTGCCATGAATTCCATCCTTTCAGAAGTCTGCGGTCACAAAACCTGCATGAAGTAAATGGGCATCTGCCTGTTCACAGTTCATAGGCCAAGAGCAAGGGCTGGTTTATGATCTGTTTTCCATTTGTTTCACAGGCATCATCCACTGTCTAATGGATAGCATATTTGTCACAAACCAAGGAAATAAACTAGTTAGAAGAGAAGCACTGCAAGTTCCTGACTGGTATGCATTGTTGCATTTGCATTGTGGGTTTTGGTTGGTTGGTTGGTTGGTTGGTTGGTTGGTTGGTTGGTTGGTTGGTTGGGGTGGAGTTTTTTGCTTTGCTTTATTTTTGGGGTGGGTGGTTGTGGGTTTGTTTGTGTTTTTTTTAGTATAAGCGATTCTCTTAACAAAAGTTTGTGTGCTCTTTTTTTCCATTACTTAAATGAAAAACCTTGTTCCCCTAAATAAAGTCTCTTCCGTTTAGAGGTAGAGTGGTAGAAAGTGAAACACTTGATTAACATATTCCTTGTCAATTTCCCACCAGCACAACCAGAGATATGATTGTTTTTCATAATAATCTTTTCCCTTAATAACTGTTAGTAGACATTCCCTTTAAACCGGCCATGGCTGAGCCCTGGCAGTGTTCAAGTGCAGTTGGTTTTACCATGCTTCTTTAGGTATGTAAATGAAGTTGTTTTAACTATATTTTGCTATATTCCTTAAGGAAAAAAAATTAGAAGTTGACTGCTTTTAAAAATCCGAACAGTGACAACCATCTCATCGACTTCAAAACTTTATGGGTCTAATTTTCTCATTCTATTTCCTTTCAACATTTTGAAGTCATACCAGATTAATTTTTAAATGAAACAACATCTAAAAAGTGTTAAAAGGGTTTTTTCTCTCCCTTTGTAAGGCAATAAACATCTTGAAACTTCACAACAAGTCTCATTTGTTTTGTTAAAACACATCTTTATTACCTCTTTCAGCTAACATGAAAAGGTGCAAGCATTTCGCTACACTAAAAAAGCTTTTTGCTGTGCTGAGCTCAGAGGAATAAACAGACTTGAATCTAACAGTGATGCTCTTAAAAAGTAATTACCAAGGCTCTTTCTGGAAGGATTAGTGCCTTTTAATATGCTGATTAATCAGCTTCTAAATAGTGAATTTGTAAAACCAAAAGTAGTTAATACCTGAAGTGTGTTTAATTGTAGAAACAGAACTCTTTTCAGAAAGGAAAACGTGCTTGGTAACACCTTTATTGCCTACCTATTCTGTCTGGCCGAACCCATCTAAGGGTTTTCTTATTCTGTCAGTAATCTGTCGGTAACAGGCAACAAACACCCCCTGGACTGCAGCGGGAGCGTGGCCCCCGGAGGACGCCACAGGGATCGCGACGTCCGCTCGGGGAGCGGGCTGGCACCGCGGAGCCCGCTCCCAACGCCGCGGGGCAGTGAGAGCGGATCGAGCGGCTCCTGCAGCTCTCATTACTGCTGTGCATTGGAAAGGGCTCCTGAAAGATTCTTAGGGCCTCTCAGTCGAAGGCAACCTCCAAAAGCAAATAAATAGCAGATAAATACCTTATAAAAGCCCAGTTAGAATTATTATTCAATGTAACATAGGAGTGCTCTGCCTCTTTCTTAAAAACAAACATAATTTGCAAAGGCTTCCTAAGCAGCTTGTCACACCCACGTCTTCACATGAACTTGATGCAAGTGTCAAATGTCCGGTTGGGTGAAACAGATTCCAATCTTTCCCCTGTTCCACAGCTAAAGCAGGGCACTTCCCTGGTCTGACACTTGTACACCTACTTTTGTCTGAATTTTCTTGCATTCTAAGTAGTCTCCTTTATGGCAATCTAATTTTCAAAGTACACTTCACTATATATATGGATTTAATGTGTTGTAAAAATAATCTCCAGAAAACACTGTGCTCATGTCTTTTGTGACTTCAGATATAGGAGCAGACTTCTGGAATTAAAAGACCCTCACACTCTTAAAATTAAACAGCTCTATAATTGTTTGCGGAATGGAGGCCTACATTGCTTCTTGTCTCTAATATCTATAAGTTGCAATTATTATTTGCTGCCCTTTGTTATGTTTACAATCTTTACTAATTATAAATATATATAAAGCACTTTTTAACCTATTCTTTAAGGCTGCAAATTAAAACAAGTAAGACAAGCCTTGGCATCAGGAGCTGAACTTTGATGATCCTTGTCGGTGCCTTCCTACTCAGGATACACTAATTCTATGATCCTACAGGACACTTTTTATTTGTGTCTCTCCAGACCCTTTGTTGGTATTTACTGAAGTTTTCAGCTGAAAATTTGATATGTGATGGATCAGTTAGGAAAAAAAAACAAAAACAAAAACAAAAAACCCAAAAAACTAAAACACCCCAAACCAGATTTAGTGATATAGTCTATTAAGCACTCTACTTAATTTACCAGAATGGACCAAATTTGTTCCCAAAATAATTCACCAAATCCATTGGAACTGTAGGACTGTGTTAAGGTCACTGGTAGACAATATGAGATAACACTATTAACTGTGGGACAGAACAACATCTTTCTGATGATGAGAAGTGCCTAGCCTTTTCTTTCATGTGGAGAAATACCAGCCTTTTTTAAACCACGCAATAAAACACCCATTAGCTGCAGTGTTATCCTCCTTACTTGACGGTTTGTTTGTTATTTTTTTTTTTTTTACTGTATGTGTGGCAATAACACATATTCCAAGTTTAGCATCAAAGAGACTCAAAGTTGCAGTTGTATAACAATTTGTTGAGTTTGGAAGAGTGAAGCAACGGTTTCTCATCTGGGAACTTCTAACGCCTCAGCAAGGAGGATATTTCTATCAACACTGCAAATCACAGAAATCTGTGGGGTGCAGCAGGATTTGCAGGTTTTCCTGCCAGGCTGTTGAGCCTGAGGCTGACAGAGATAGTCTCAGTTGAAAGCTGCACTGGCTGTGCTTGGAACCTACGGTACTTGTGACAAAAACAAGTGGAGTACATGAAGTTAAATATCATGTGCACAGAAAGTTAAAGTACATATAAAATATATTGATGTGTATATATGAATTTACAGGTGCAATACACGCATGGGTGTCTGAGCATTCAAATCAAGAAACCAGGACAAAATTGTGCATTAAAGAACTGTAGCATGCATGCAAACTTTGTGGCTTTAGACAAGTTTCAGACAGCTCTAGAAATGGAAGAACTTAAACTACAAGACCTGATGCATGCAGTCAGGTTTGTTTTCAACTATTTTTCAAATTTTGAGCCCCTACACGTTACTTACTGGCATTATGAATGTCTGCCAGGCTTATGAAAATGAGCTTGTTTTTCTTGTACTGCAGGTTCCATGATCATTAGTACCACACCTGTGCATTACTGGAGTAAATGGAAGTGCACGCTGGAGACAGGCCAGGTTTGAATGCACAACTGCATTCTGCCAAACTGGACAGTAAGATTTTTAATGCTGTCTTTAGGATCTTATACTAGTTTTTTTTTTCCTGAGCTGCAGATTGATCCATTCTGATCTTGCATAAAACACAACCAGGGGAGACAACATTTGAGACAGCAAAGCTTCAAGATCAAAGATGTCTATGGAAAAAAATATTTAATTCATTTGAAGAGGCAGAGTGAGGTTTTTTATGTTCAAGGGACTGTTATGTTTCTAGACTCAGACTCAGTGTACAAAGACTGGATTTACCACCACATTAAATGGCATTCTTTAGGGCACAATGTATTTGACATGCTCTTTTCAGAGGTAACAACATTTAAGGTGCATTTAAGGTAACATTTAAGGTGCACCTAGGACTCTAATCCCTTGCCACTGGTTCATATTATGGCAGCCAACATAATTTGTGGGGCCAAATGACAAACCAAACAAAAGAACAGAGACAGGTTAAAAATAACTCTAAGAAAAAAGTCATGATCTGGCTTCGTCTAAGGCACCACAAGCAGCTGTGCTCACACCGTGGAAAGGGTGGTTAGGGCAGGTCTGAGCAGGCAGTGTGCTGGATGGGAAAATCTGAAGCCACGGCTGCTTGAGAAAATGGTGTGGGGAGCCATTCACAGGGATACTTATTTTGTTTGCTCTCCACTACCTCACCCTGTCAACTTGAAAACATGTCTATAGGTATGGAAAGGTCCTCAGGCCACAGGCAAAAGGCTATTCAGGCACACCTGCTCTGCTGAGGGAGAAGTGCTAGAGACAGCTTAGGGAAACACGCTCAGAATGCTTGCAGCTATAATGACTGTCCCCATCGCACTGTATTCAGCTTTGTTACAAGTCTAACTCATGAAGGTGAACTGGTCAGAAAGGGTTCTCGCCATCCCTCTTATTGGGCTAACAGTTCTGTGTCCAAACCTCCTTCTTAAATACATGCTCGAGTGCTCTTTGAATAAACGACCTTTTTCAATAGTCCGTTGCAGCTCTGGAGATCAGTGTATGCTCCTAAATAAAGATGACAACAAAAGATTGTTTGCATTTGCAAAGCAGCTTCTCTGGTAGAATTATTCATTTGTGTGAACTACTTTTACATATTTTGTAATTAATTATACACTTAATTTTATCTGTTTAAGGAAATGAGAGAATTAAGTATTTGGAAAGCAGTGGAATAAGTTCAAGAGATTTAAGATGCAAGAGAAGTGAGGCAGCTATACCTAAAAATTTTTAACAGAATTCTACTCTTTTATATTTAGCTGTTGACATTTTTTAGACAATCACATTCAGTTTTAACTTTGAATGCTCTCTTCTTGTTGATTTTATTTTAATATACTTTATGGTTTATTTTTTATGGCATGCATTCATATATATTTGTAAAAAGAACATTTATTTAGAATTTGTGATATTAGTTTATATACTGAAATATACACAAGGCTGTTTCTTGGCTAGATCTCTTTTGATCCTATTTTTAAATAGTATTATTTTACAAATAAGATGCCAGTCCAAGCATTGCCCCAGGAGAATTAGTCTCTGAGGAACACATTGCTCACAGCTGCAGTGAAATATCCATCACTGAAAATTTCAGCACTTTTAATTCCATCTCAGTGACATCAGTGGGATAACTGAAATATTACTCAAATGTGCTGCGCAGTAAGGGCATTTATGATTTTATCAAAATTCTAGAAAAGTAATTTTGTGTTTATCATTAGCAGTTTTTCCTAACAAAAAATCAAAACATATTACTGTCATAACATGGTGTATTTGTGGTGGAATTTTTTTTAATTATGATTAAAATAAGATGTAATTTTCCCAAAGTTTAAAATGATCAGCAAACCTCTTCCTGTTTACTTTATAGCTTCTTTCTTTTAATACCCTCACAAAATTGGGAAGTTCATACTGTAGCAGTAGCTTAGCCAACCTTATGGAGACTTTGCTGATTATTTCACAGAATCAGGTTGGAAGAAACCTTCAAGATCGTGTCCAGCCCATGCCCTAACACATCAACTAGACCATGGCAACGAGTGCCACATCCAGTCTTTTTTTAAACACATAAGTCATTCAAAGGATAACTCAATTGACTGTCTGCAACTCAGTGAAAGCCATGGTTTCTTAACCACCACTGCCAGACTCGTGCCCAGACTGACCACAAGTGATAGCACTGCTTTGATTTTGACACTGCACATATGCACACCAAGGTACATAATATCCCACACTGTGGCACCGTGCCTCCTCATGCTCAGATCCTCATACCTCAGATGTGGTAGGATGCTGACAGTGTTGTTGATATCTTTCTAGAAGATTGCTTTCTCTAATGCTGAGGTCAGTACCATGCAAGGAGAACTGTACACTAAACTATTTGTCTTGCAGCAGTGCTAAAGCATTGAACCCTTATATCCTATTTATTTCCTTTCCACAAGCTGAACAGCAATAGAGAACACAACTGCAAGGAGAGTCCCTGAACCAGAAGTTCCTTCTTTGGAGATTACAGAACACTACCAGGAAAGTATTTGAAGAACTGACATGCAATTCTCTGCCCTTCTAAATATTTAGTTTGATAGATTGAAGAGTGTAGAGTGGTTAGTGAAAGGGAGAAATTACTGAGAGGAGATGACTAGGTTTCAAACCTGTGAGGGAAAACAACAAAGGAAAAAGTTCACATCTGACAACATTATGGAAATGTATGCTGAGGGTTAGCTTAGCTTACCCTAGCAAAAAAGCCACTTGATAATGTTACTTAGGGTCAAAAGAAGTGCCATAACCATTAGGAAATTGATAAACCACAGTTTCCCAGTGTTCACTGGCAGCTAATGGGGTATTTGGAAGGTGACATCTGCATTTCAGAGACTTCCCACACCGTGCTGCCTGAATGTCAGAGATGTACAAGAGGCCACAGAAACTTTTGCTTGTATAAGGTTCTCCAAAAGGATTCATACCAGGATCCCTTGCAGTTTCTCCTGATTCCATATTAACAAGATCAAAGCAAAGAGTGTGTTGCAGACCGTTGTTCACCAGTGTGGCCAGCTGGTGCACAGGACTGGTGTTGGTTGCAACTCCTGCTGGGATGTAGCTGGCACCCAGCCCATTCAGATCTGCAGGCTGTGTGCTGCTGTCAGATCCAGCCTGCCCTTTGATGCTCCGGCTCAGAAAGTCAGCCTTTATTGGCAAACATCGCTATTTCAAGTAACCACTTGAACAGCTGTGGAAGTGGTGCTTTGGCACCAATTGTGTTTGGCCAATTTCTTACTGGGAGAGTGCTTGCTTATTTTGTTGCATATTGGGAAAGCAAGAGGCAGCAGACAGCAGAAGAGGGGGAGCAAGTCCAGATGACACTACAGTGTGTTATGACTCACTGGTTTCCCAATGATGGCAATGGGATAGCTTTGTGCAAAATTTCAAGTGTTACTTGCTGCACTGAGACACTGGGTATTCATTTTGTGAGAGCTGGAAACTCTGTCCTCCTGACCTTGCCACCAGCTTTTTGTAGCCTACTCCATTCCTCTCCTTTAATATGTGACTTCCAAATGGGATATAGTACTTCATCTCAGTCCTCACCAGACTCACACATAGAAAACTCCAAGTGACATACCCCAAAATGCTTCCTATATTGTTATTGTTGACACATATTTAGTTTGTGATGCACTACTTTCCTCCACGTGGTCCTCATTTTGTATTTGTACATGATACTTCACTTATGCATAGCACTTCCCCTTTGGTTTACTAAGTCTTGTAAGATTTAACCTGTTAATAAATCCTTAGTAGAACATGTTACATCAGCAGGAAACAAAGTAAACTATTACAGGGGTATAGTAAAATTTAAAACTGCAGTTCATATTTGTGATAAATTTTGCTTACTATTGTTACAATGATATTTAAGGTACTGTCATGGGTTGATGCTGGCCAGAAGCCAGGCATCCACCAAAGCCACTCACTCACTCCCCTCTGTAGCTGGACAGAGGAGAAAAAAATACAACAAAAGGTTCATGGGTTGAGATAAGGGCCAGGAAAGATCACTCATCAAATACCATCATGGGCAAAACAGGCTCAATTTAGAGATATGAAGTGAATTTATTACTAACAAAATCAGAGCAGGATAATGAGAAGTAAAATAAGCCATGAAAAATGCCTTCCCCTGACTCGTCCCTCCTTGGAGCTCTACCTCCTACTCCAGTGGCTCAAGAAGGCAGGGAATGGGGGTTATGGTCAGTTCACCACCTGAGGCTTCTCCTGCTGCCTAGGGAGAGGAGTCATCCCCTGGCTGCACCATGTGGTCCCTCCCATGGGAGACAGTTCTCCATGAACTTGCCCAATGAGAGTCCATCTCACAAGCAACAGCTCCCCACAAACTGCAGCAACGTGAGTCCATCCTATGGGCAACAGTCCTCCCAAAATTGCTGCAGCGTGGGCCTCTCTTCCGTGGGGTGCAGTCCTTCAGGGACAGGCTGCACCAGCATGGGAGCAGGGCTCCTGTTTCCACGGGCCTCCCTCAGGATCCCAGCCTCCTCTCGGGCATCCACCTGCTCTGCTGTGGGGGTCCTCTATAGGCTGCAGGTGGATCTCTGCATCCCCATAGACCTCCATGGGCTGCAGCGGCACAGCTGCTTCACCATGGTTATCAACAGGGACTGCAGGGGAATCTCAGCTCCAGCACCTGGAGCAACTCCTCCCTCTCCTTTTTCACTGACCTTGGTGTCTGCAGAGTTGTTCTTCTCTGGCCAAAATAAAACTATGCCACGACTTTTCTTATCTTTCTTCTTAAATATGTTAGCACAGAGGCATTATGAGCATTTCTGATTGGGCCAGCCTTGGCCAGTGGCACATCCATTTTTTGAGCCACCAGGGACTGATTCTGCTGGACATGGAAGAAGCTTCTAGAAGCTTCTCACAGAAGCCACCCCTGTAGCCTCCCCACTACCAAAACCAGGTCTTGCAAAACCAATACAGATCCCCATTATAGAAAGAAATTTGAGAAATATGCTCCCATATTATTCTATTTAGCTTAATGTGTATGTTTGAAGGCAGATGTTGAGAATCATCTGAAAAAACAGGGTCTAGACTAAACTAGTTATAAGGCTCTTTTTAGACAGAAGGGGAAAATCTCCAGAGACTGATTAACTCTAAATTCCTTGATTGTCTATTTTAGAGAGGTAGTAATCACTTCCTGGATTTGTCTTTTTCCACTGCCTACAGAAGAAGCCAATACAAATGCTTTAGAAGAGATACCAAACTTCCAAATTGCTAAAATTATACAAGATGAGTCCCAGCTGCAGCTCGTTCTCCCCCTAGAACAGACAATCAGACATAAATTCTTCAAACATTTAGGGCCTAACTCCCATTCATTTCTCACTGTGAGATTCTTTAAGCAGTTGACTTCAAGGAGAGTTACACACCTAAAGGTAGTGAATACTTAACACTGGGACTGCAAAACACTGATAAAAATCTTACAAATCAGCCTGTGACTATTTAAGGAGATACAGCCTTCAAGCTCTTTTTCCTGTGGCAAAAATTTTCATCCCCCCTGCAGAAAGGAACTTAGGTTTGAACTTCAGGTATCCTTATCCCCCACCCCAAGGAAGGGGAGCAGGGAAGAGCTAAAGACATTACTGTCTGGAAGAACCACTGCTAGGTTCAATAGAGCACTCTTTCAGATTCCCTTTTGGACCACTTCTTGATCTTTCTTACCACAAAATGTTTACTTATTTTAAAAGATTATTTAAAAACCCTCAACAAACTAAAACAACAGGTAGAACAGACCTGGCAGGTGTTTTATTACAGTAGCACCATCCTGAAATTACATCTAGTTATTTTTATTCAAATTGACAACATTTCAACTTGAGTGTTCCTTAATGACATAAAACTAAGTCTTATTTTTTCCTCTTTGAAGTTACATCATTGTAGCTGTTGATTGTTTAATTGTCCTTCCAATCAGGCACTTAACTTCCTACTTCGCCCCACACAGGACATGACTTGAAGACATTAACAATCATCACTAATGTGGATTGCCTTAGGATGTTTTACGTTTATTTGTAATGGAGGCAAACACTCACTGTTTGGATGAATTCTATAAAAGCTGAACATTTTCTGCCCCAGGCAAAGTTTTCAGAAAGAGTTCATATGGTTTTTCTGGTTGTAATCAGTGCATTAAAATTATGCATAATTTGGTTTTCATGGTTTCACTGTTGGATCACATAAAGTCAATTATAATTACTACCAAAAATAAATTTCTGTATGCACCTTGGAAAATTCACCATGGAGTTATGACACACTAGAAGGAGATGCACAATTACTAGGAAATTATTTAAGAACATTTTATTATTTTCCTCAAATGCAAATGAAATTGCAATGGTTAATCACAGGGTTTGAAAAAAGTAGTTGTGAAGTCTTAGTTCTGCTATAATCTAAAAGTAATACCAATGGCAATACCAAATGGGCAGAAGCAAAGGAAGGTAGAAAAGTTCTTCATTTAGAGTAATTTCCATGAAAAATATTCCTATTATATTGGATGTGACTATTGTTTACACACAAAGAGGTGAAAAGGCTCTTCCGCATACAATACAGAGGTTTTCTGGGACTCTAGTAACTTCCTCTTGCCTATTGCAAGGTATTTCATGTAGGCAAGCAGCCTCCACAAAAAGCATGTCCTGCTCCACTTTTGTTTTATAAGTAGGATGGGTCTCACTGGTTCATCTCTCCCTCCAGCTGTGGGTTTAGAAAAAAAGTTTTGTTAGCCTTAAGATTATTCTTTTTAATGGACTAAATTGGTGAATCTCCAACAGGCAGTAATGATCTTGAGAGCATGAAGTCTTCATTTCCTTCTCTTAGATAACCCCAAACATCTTATTTGACAATAAATAAAACTGAACTGTGAAAGTTTAGGAATAAATAGACAGGACATTAATTCTGCCAATGCCCCTAACAGGGTCATTTACTGACAGGAAAGTAAATAGATGGGCCATTGGTTTCTATCTCATTCTCTCAGAAGTGAGATGTGTCAGAGTGTAAGCAATGTTGTTCTGCTTTGCTTCTGCTTTCTGCTGCTGGGCCCTACCCAAATCACTTCCTTTACCCATGAAAAGTAGAAAATCTGAAATGAATACCAGACACAGATTTGGATTACAAGGTGATCCAGGAGGACATGGAAGACTTTTAATTAAAAGTCTGAGGTGGCCTTAGTGGGCAAAATCATTTAGTAGATGTAACTGTTCAGTCTTTTTGACCTTCTGATATTAATCCTGCAGATCTAACTACACATAACTGTATACAACTATATGTAAGTGTCTGATGTAATGACTTGAGATTCCTTTGCAAAATGAGTAAAACCCCTGTAATTAGATTAACTGAACTCTTACTAATGTTATAAAAGACGTCCTAATTTGAATTCAGAACAGAAAATTCATAGTACCTTAATTTAGTTTTGCTTAATTTAGCAATAGGTAAATTATTTTTAATAATCTGCTAAACCCAGTCTGATTTAGGGTTGACCTTTTCTGGAAGTAGATTATTTGAAAGCAGTGCCTGATTTCAGTGCATTAATGATATGCAAAAAAAAATCATACTTAGCTTCTGGGTGTGTCTTTTGCCTGAAGTGAATACATATTTTAAACAACGTATGTTTGGACTTGAATCTGTAAACCTGTGTTTATCTGATTTAAAATAATCAGAGAGTGAAAAAGATACCATTAGAATCAAGCCATAACATCCGAAGCAGTGGTCTCACTACGCAATCCCGTCCTCCACTCCCAACTCATCCACAGGACTATGCTTGGTAGTGTTGTGGAGGAAACTAATCTCATTAGCCAAAGAGTGAGCTTGAGGGTCTAGTTTTACAAGAATTTTTCTCTGCACCCATGCTTCCCCCTCCTCAACATCATTCCCTCAGGCTGACCTGTATTCAGGCTGCCATGGAAAGGACCTGTCTTTGCATAACCACAAGTAAAGTCTCTTCCTTGTGCAGCTACATGGAAAACTGGATAAGGAAATTATTCCAACTCAGAATTAAAGTGGGGGGGGGTATTATTTTTAAGGGGTTTCAGTCAAATCAGTCCCCTAATCCTGGTGAATCCGCAGTTATGCTAATGCCAATGCTGAAGAATGGTCATCTGAAATTCCTTGCTACATGTGGAGATAACAGGGTAGATGAATGGGAGATCTCTTATTTTGATATAAACTGATTTTTAAGCTTATAAGATATAGTCCAGCCAAACTGGTGAAGGGGGGACTTGTATTTGCTTATGTACAATCACAGTGCACACTCAACCTAAAACCAATGATGAAGAGACTCCTGGAACTGAGGGTTGCCAGAGCTTGCACTGCTCATATGAGGTGTAGAATCAGCCCCTGAGACTTCTGAAGAGAGTAAATCTCCCTGTGGGAAGAAAGACTGCCATGGACTCTGGAGTACACATACATATAAGTATATATAAGCATTGTAGGATTCATAATATTGATTATTTTGAGAAGAGAAGCTGCAAAGACAAATGAACTAATTTTCTGAATTGATTTACCTTGCTTAACTTAAAAAAGCTTCATATATTACTAGCACTAAATATGCATTAGGTTTTTCTAAGGACACAATATTCACTGACTGCATGAGTGGTTTTCAAAATTACAAAACCAGAAGTTCCTGCCCTTTTCATCTCTTTTTTTCCTGGTTTTGTTTCTCAGATTCTCTCTTGTTCCACAGTTCACATATACACCATATATATTATTGGCTGCTATGATAAATTAAGTTCAAAATGCTTTGTTTCTAATATTTCCTTTTCTTGGATGTTAAAACTGACAGCTTAATGACTCTCTTGCCACCTACTAGTGAATCACCACCCTTACCAACACTCAAGATAAGAGAAGCTCACTTTTCCCAGAAAAGTGAGGCCCTTTGCTGTGCACTCTGGGAACTATAATACAAAACTTAGTTACCTTTTAATTTTTGTAGATCATTCAGTAATTACCTGGAGTAACATAAAGATCCTTCTCTTGAATTTTTGATTACTTTGCACAGTTAGCAAGTATAGCATATCTTACCTATATATAAATACAACATGTTCAAGTGTCTCTGTATCTTGGTGTTACCAATGTTAAACAATTGGACAGCTAGAACAAATGCTGGAACTTGAGAAAAGAAGCTTTCCCACTCACTTCCATGGAAACAGGTACAGACTAATGATGGATAGCTTTAAAAATCCAAATTTGGCATTGTCCTGCTGTCTGTTTAGAACGGCTCCGTGTTTCACAGGTTTTGTTGATCTATTGTCACTCTAATGTTTTCCAAAGGAACACTGGAAAAGAAACTGCAATACTGACATGCCAATGGTACCAGGACAGTTTTAATTCATTTTAAATAAAAAATAATAACTTGTAAAGATATACTATGTAATTTCTATCCTGTATTTTGTTCCTTTGCTTGTTTACTTGCTTTTATATGTAGAAAAAAAGTGTCTTCCTGCAGCAGGTTTGTTCTCCCATGGTAATTTCTTTAAGGAACACCAGTGGTCAATGGAGCACAACCTGACAAAACATTGCACACCCTGTGCATCTAAAACAGTCATGTTGACAGTGGCACATACATGTTTGTAGTTACTTAGGACATGTCAGTCTGGCTTGCAAACTCATTACTCTGGGCTAAAATGCAGTTTTCTTTCTTTAACAAAAATCCCCATATCATGAGACATACATGGAAACAATAAAACCAGGACAGTTTCAGCCTTACAAATCTCGATAGTGGAGCTGTCAAACTTCTTGAGGCTTCAAGTTCACAGTGTCTAAGATGTCTGCCATCTTTCAGGTGTACATATAAAGGTGGGAGGGAAAGCAATGTTCGTGAGCAATTTGATGGCTCCTGCTATAGAGTAGGGGGGTGTGAAGCCTTCAGTAATTGAATCCGTTGCAAGGTCCGGGCTCACATATGGAACTTGAACAATAGGTATTTACTTAAATTACGTCGATTACCTCAGAAATGTGGAATCTCTACGTCCTGCCTGCTTCCCTGAACCTTTGGAGCCGGGATCCTGTGGGGAACATAATGGGCTTAATTACGGTGTCTGGACTAGCCATGTAGGACCCGGAAGGCAGGAGTTAACCTCACCTCACCTTTTACATGCCAATGACCCCAGGCTTGGCTGGGAAGCCGTTGGGGCCTCTGGAGCAGCTTCTGGATTACCACGACACACGCTACCTGGTGTGATGGCAAAGGGAAACCCCGCGCGAGCACGGACACGGTGCCCGTGCCTTCTCACCTCGGCGCGGGCGTGGTGGGTAACGCTCAGGGCGCACAGGGCCCGCTTCCCGCTCCCGCCCGCCCATGGAAAGGCCGAGGACGGCAGCAAAATCCCACAGCAGCGCCCGCCGTGCTGCGGGGCGGGGGCCCGGGGGTGCCACCGCCACGGCCTGGCAGCAGTGGGGCGCGATGCCGGCCCACCCGGCCCGCCATTCCGCACCCCAGCCCCGCGGGGCCCGGC